>JARBDR010000481.1:0-42867 GCA_029721355.1 Tegillarca granosa | reverse complement strand
TGATTTATTAGACATCTGTGTATGTGCTTGTCTTGTTAATTTGTTTACGTCTTTTTTATCTTTACTTTCTTTCTGTATACGTGTGTTACCATTTGTAATTCGCCTTTGTTGTCACTGTTGTCGTCATTATTTGCAGGTATAAGAAAACTATCGATCAAGATGTCACTGTTTGTAACATTTTGAGGCGTTTAGATTGTTTGTTTGTTTGTTTTCTTTTTCAGATGTTCATCTAAAACTTTAATGAGTGGTGTAATATTTTGTATCCACGACTTATAATCAGGTTTTACTACACGGGTATTTTTGGTGGTATGCATTACTTCCACTGTAGAACATCTATGAAACTTCGGGTAAAAATGGCGTTGCGAACGAAACTTTCTTTTTAGGAGAAGAGGTTATCCATCCTGCAGCCTACAATAAAGATTTATTTAAATGTAATTCATAATTTAACATTACTCATTTAGAAAGTTTCTAGTGATTATTAATACACTTTTGTTATTCTACCGATCAATATTAGTCCTTTTTTTATTCTTGATCAGAGTTGTTCTGGCTTTTTCTTTCAGAGCATGTTTACAGAAGTGCAAAACATTATTATATAAACAAAATGTAGAGTTTCTACGTTTGGTGTCGTCATCTGCAATGTCAGATCCGGAAAGCAGTTGGCTTGCTAACACAATGAAAATAACCAAATTGCCAAAACAACGAAGACCCTATCGCTACAAAACGAAAAGAAATAAGAGAACGGAAACGAGATAATATGGTCATTCATGAAACTTGCTTATTTGGATAATGAAGAAATCGTAAAACATAGCCAAGGAATTTCTATTCCACACTTTTTGCCCATTTCGTAAGTTTATTTGTCGATGACTAAAACTAAACATATTTAAGTTTGAGAATGTGAGATATTGAGTGATTATTTAAATGTTTGACGTCCATATCGCCCCTAGCGTGTTGTACTGTACAAGTGTTAGCCTACTTCGTCTTCTTAAAGCGTTTAAGTCTTACCTACAACGTACTAAACGGGGGCGTTCAGATAAATCTGCAAAAAATCTATTTTTTATGTTTTCGCTTGCAATACTGCACAACTTGTAAAACCTGGGACAGTGTAGTCGCTTGCGCCAGATTGTACATTATAGACTCTATACTGATCAACTAAATGAACATCTCCAATCAAACCGAATATGGAAAACTATTTGTCTAATATTAATGGTCTACCGAATAATTTTCAACATTGTTTTATGGTAATAACCTCCTCTTAACAGTTAAAGTCATTCAGTAACAGAAAGCCTTCTGAACAATCTGGCTTATATTTACACAGATCTGTTAGAAATGACTCTTATCCAGAAACATCGTTCAATTCGATAAACGCTTGTCATCAACACAAAAATCACAAGCAATTTAAATTTTAAATTTCGAAAAGGATATCTTCCGATTTTCAGAAAACCATTACAAAAAGTAGATAACAACAATGCTGATAAAATGGCGATTGCATCACATATAATGTACACGTAAACAATAAATGATCAGCTCGCTGTCACGTGGCCAGTAATAAAGGAACATCATACTTAACAACCTTTTTCACGTACCAGGAAGAGTAAAAAATAGTTTTCTTATCTGACCAACGGAGATAGAAAATATAAAATCAAAACCACATATTAAATACAACATACTTAATGTTTAAGATGTCTGGCAATTTTAAGTAGTTCCCCGTAATTTTAGATTTAAGCACAATAAAGACTTGTTTTCCTTTTGTTATCTAAGGACATCCGCCAAATTGTTTGCTTTTTCACTCAACTAAAATTCTGTTGTCTGCTTATTTTAAAGTAGTCTCATATTCATGTTGTGGAGACGTGTAATGGATAGAAGTTAAATTGGATGGTTGTGATTCTACAAAGATGGACCTCAGGTCCCAGTTTCACAATTGGGAAATATTCCATAACATTGCACAGTTAAAATTGAATATCTAATGTTATATTTAAATTGTTTAGTGTAAATTTGTTTAAAAAAAAACATTGTCTCATGAAAATAATTTTTTTAAATTATTGTTAAAAGAAAAATTAGAATATTTGAGTTGAGTGTACACTCATATGAGTGTCTGACCCATTATGACAAACTTTGTTTAGGATATCTAGCTATTCTCAAGTAGCAGTACCTTGCTTACAAAGTTTTTATCGAAGGGCACTAGCCAAATTGTTCTCGAGTAAAATTCTTTTTATTTCTATATTATCTAATGTGCATGTTGTGGGACTGTGAAATAAAATAAAAATTGGTTTGTTAAAATTTTATGAACAATTTTAACCATACTACGTAAAACCCGACATTTTGTCATTACGCCCGGTGTCGATCCACAGTCAAACTTTATAATCAGTTGTTTTATCTCGGGTTTTCTGTGCTTTCTTCCAAGTTGGACTCTTGTATATTACATTTAACTATCTATGTTTCATTACTTCAAATTCGTCTAATATATTAAAATTGAAATGCTGTTAGTTTACATTCCTGCTTGACATGCAAGCTTTAGAACTTTTATGTGTTTATGGTATATATTTATGTTCTGTTGGATATTCCGTTGACCTAACGACTCCAATCATGTTTCAAATGACCTCTCTAAATAAAAAAAAAACATTTATGTTCTAAATGACCTACATAACACAAGCCATTTGTGCTCCAAATAACCTACATAGCACAAGCCATTTATGTTCCAAATGACCTACATAACACAAGCCATTTATGCTCCAAATGACCTACATAACACAAGCCAAGTATGCTCCAAATGGCCTATTGTAATACAAACCAGTTATGCTCTAAATGACCTATGTAATACAAACCAGTTATGTTCCAATGACCTTTCATAATACAAAACAGTTACGCTCCAAATGACCTATCGCAATACAAACCAGTTTTGCTCTTAATGACCTATGTAATACAAACAAGTTATGCTCCAGTCGACCTTTCGTAATACAAACCAGTTATGCTCTAAATGACCTATGAAATACAAACAAGTTATGCTCCAGTCGACCTTTCGTAATACAAACCAGTTTTGCTCTATATGACCTATGTAATACAAACCAGTAATGTTTCAATGACCTTTCATAATACAAACCAGTGACGCTCCAAATGACCTATCGCAATACAAACCAGTTATGCTCTAAGTGACCTATCGTATTATAAACCAGTTATGCTCAAAATGACCTATCGTAATACAAACCAGTAATGTTTCAATGACCTTTCATAATACAAACCAGTGACGCTCCAAATGACCTCTCGTAACACAAACCAGTTATGCTCTAAATGACCTATCGTATTATAAACCAGTTATGCTCAAAATGACCTATCGTAATACAAACCAGTAATGTTTCAATGACCTTTCATAATACAAACCAGTGACACTCCAAATGACCTATCGTAACACAAACCAGTTATGCTCTAAGTGACCTATCGTATTATAAACCAGTTGTGCTCTAAATGGCCTATCGTAATACAAACCAGTTATGCTCCAAATGACCCATCGTAATACAAACCAGTTATGTTCCAAATGATTTATCATAATACAAAACAATTATTTTTCAAAAGACCTATAATAACAAAAAGAAGTTATGCTCTGGTTGACCTATTGCAGTTATGCTCAATTTATGTTCTAACTGACCTATCGTTAACGGACCAGTTATGCTCCATCTGTCCCTTCGTAAAATAGGTAATGTTCCAACTGAACTATCGTATATGCTCCAAATGGTCTGTTGTAATACAGATCTGATATGTTTCAGTTTACGAATTTGTGATTTTATATCTTTTTTAAAACAACAAAAATCAATAAACATCGTTTAGATTTTTCGAAAAATTACTAAGTGACTTCTTGTGCAATTAGCTTTAATATTTTCACTTAGACTTATTCCTCGTTTGGTCCATCTGTCTATATTTACAAATTAGATAGAATTTTGTTCGTTGACACTAACGTTGTTTTTTCGTCTTTTTTAAATTTTTTAAATAAGATTCTCGCTGATATGACGTACAAACGTCACATGACATAACCACGCAATATATCAATCAACGTTACATTTAGACAGCGCCGTCGTTTTAATAGCGAGTTATCTCACGCTTGGTTTTTTATATAAGTAACGACAGGACATCGGATATGAAGGGAAAAGAAAGAAAAAGACTGTAGCAAATTTCGAACGTAAGACTGTGCCAACCGTCAAACGGGATTCTTTTTTAAAAAAATGTAACGATTTATTTTGTCATGTGCTAATTCTCAATTTCTATTTTAAAAAAATAGACAATTTTGAGAAATTCAAGACCATGTGACACACGAAAATTTTATAAAGCACATGACAAGACAGCACGTGCATTGGTTTAAAAGATCAATAAAATTCAAATCAACATATGAATCACGGTCAAGATGTGATATAGATTTGACATTGGAAATTATTAGTATCTTGTTTTTATTTATTTAATATCCTGGCTTTTATGACACTTAAAGCAGTTTTTGTATGATTCAATAATCAATCGCTAAGTACTTTGTCGTTTATTTTTGTATTTTGTTTCCTTTATTTTTGATTGTGTGATACAATTAATGGATGTGATGGTCAAACAATCTATTATCGTTATCATAATCAGTAATTATTGTGTAAAAGTCAACCCATCCTTAACAAAAATGACGTTTTAACAATCGACATTTTAAAATTAAGTACGTCAACGGGAATTTGCCGTTAGGAAAAATCAAATGCACTCAACTTGAAATGAACTTTCCGGAATTGAATTTTAGTGAAATTCATTTATTTGGTTATTATTATTATTATTATTGTTATTATTATTTTATTATTATTATTAAAGTGATTTTACCGAATTATAATATAAATTGAAATTACTTAAATATGCAGGTAAATTTATTGACAATGGGGTTTACGCATATCATCGATATTTGTTTGGCTTTTAAGTGTAAATAATACATCTTGGCCACTCCTCTTGTACTGTAGTCTTGACGATACTATTTATAGATTAGCAGACGATAATGATCCCCACTGTACCTCCCTGCCACAGGTAGAATCCAAATGTTGCATAATATTGTAGACGTTGCTTTGAGGGAAAATTTTGCTTGTGATTACCTTGGTTTGCTATTATATCAACATATTCTTACCTATTTCTGGGGAAAAGTTTATGTAAACAGTGTGGAAATTATTGTAATGTATCTGACCTTTGATCCTTGACCTTTGAATACATCACTAAACGTCATCAAAATATGCGTGAACGCGTTTAGGGAAACCGAACTAAGGCACGAAAATGATATGAGATGTTTCTAAACTCTGAATCAGACCAGTTTTGAAACCTGAAAATCATGTGTCATAAGAAAGAACAGTTTCACACATTTTTATGACAAGAACTTACGTATAATTCAAAGAAATATTTGCGAACGAGGTAGCTGTACATCAGCTGTTGGTTTTGTGTTATGGAGTCTCAACAGAACGGACCCCTATGTTTGAAAAATGAACCGAAAATTGTCATTATTGGGGCAGGGATATCAGGCCTTGCCGCCGCAGAACACTTGGCTAAAAGTGGATTCAGTGATTTTGTGATTT
Source organism: Tegillarca granosa (assembly GCA_029721355.1). Lineage (NCBI taxonomy): Eukaryota > Metazoa > Mollusca > Bivalvia > Arcoida > Arcidae > Tegillarca > Tegillarca granosa. The sequence continues at coordinate 37,300 of JARBDR010000481.1, read as the reverse complement.
TAGAAGCCAGTGGTCGAACAGGAGGCAGAATCTATACTGTCGAACTAGGTGAGTTTTTGTTATCACTAGTCATGTTAGAAGTACGTGACTGGCTAAGTTCTGTCTTACATAATTAGAGGTGGTAAAGTGTGACTGTAAATGGAAAAATTAAAAGTAAAATTTTATTAATGTCTGAAAATTATCTGTTTTACCTGTGACTAACAATATACAGAAATCTTTTGGGTTAAAGATATTCAAGAACATTTCGACATCTACGTAAATATTTTTGTGAATGGCTGAATCGATCTACTCAATGTGAAGGTTAGCCAAGGACAGACGTAATAACCGTTTGTGACGTTGACTATCATACTTGTCTACAGTCTAGCCAATCGGTATCTGAATATTTTTAGTTTTTATATAAACATAGGAACAATATTGGTTTTGTAAAATCTAAACATTAAAAACATAAAAAACATTGGGTGTCTATCTATATGTTTGACAACCAAAGTATCTTTCCAGGTCATAACCCCGTTTTTGACCCAGTCCACTTGTCTTTCATTGTATACCTAAGACCATATAAATGAAAGTGACTACTCACGAAATAGAAACAATCTCAGTATTATATAGAATAAATAAATTAATGTAAGTGACACGAAGCACTAAGGAAGAGGAATCAGTCTGAAATATCGAACCAAAGACATCAAACAGTAATAGCTATGTTGAAACTGCTGAAATCACAAAATATTAATTGTGATGATAATAATAAAATTAAATTATATTATTTAAGTGTCACATATAATAATAATAATATTTACATTTAAATATTACATGCATCTTTTTAGAATGTGGCTTATAAATATTATATTAGTAAATAAAACTACTTTTAAGATTTACTGGTAGTTACTTAAACCAACTAAAGCACTCTTCAGTCATATGAGGGATATCGTCTACTCAGACCCCCCCCCCCCTCCATGGCTAAAACCAATGCACATTATTGTCTGAAAATGACATAAGCCTATAGATTCAACTTTGAATGGAATATTTAACAAGTAATAGCTGTTTGGTTTACTTTTATAATGTTTTTAAAATCTGCAAAGCTTACTTGAAGATGAAAATGTATAGATTTATACCTACAAGATTAGTTAAATGTAATCTATGTGCTTATTACAATTGGGATAACAAGTTCTTTGATCTGGTGCAAACATATGTAGCGGTCTGGGTAGCTCAGTTGGTAGAGCACTCGCCTATAGTGCTGGAGGTCCCAGATTCGTTCCCCTGTCCGACCCTGCATTTTTCTCCCTCCTGTTGCAGTTTGTTGGCCAGTGTGGCCCTTGGAAGTGGTGGACTTGCAACTACGACCAAATAAAGTCCATCTGAGGGAATTTAGGGTGAGATTCCCCATAGGACCATGGTAAGCTCAAGAATAACAGGAGAAATGTAGCGGTCTGGGTAGCTCAGTTTGTAGAGCTGGAAGTCCCAGGTTCAATCCCTGGTCCGAGCCTGCATTTTTCTCCGTCCTGTTATCTAACTCTGACATAGGTATTTCAAATGTTTAATGTATAGGTATTTCAAATGTTTAGTGTTCTTGTACACTGTAGGTTCCATGACTTTTCAATAAAAAAAATGTTGGGGAGTAAAAAATTCTGTAATGTGAACAGGGAGTCATGACACTCTCAGAAGCTGACTAGCATGAGTCTATTTTTCTTGATAGAAGACTTTTTAGTAACTATTTTCTTTTAAACATTTTCTAGCTGTGTTGGTTTTTAAAACAAGTAAATGGAATTTTAATTTAAATGACATTTTTAATTGAAATACCTGGTACCTATATTCAATATGTTTGTGTTTCAGATACTGAGAATGGACAAAAAATTGAAATGGGAGCTAACTGGATTCATGGAGTTGAAAGGAATCCAATATTTCAGATTGCTGAGGAGAACAATCTGTTGCAATTACGTCATGGAGACAAAGGTCTTAGACACCGTAATATATATGTCACAGAATCAGGCGAAGAAGCCAATGAAAGAATTGTCAATCAAGTAAACTTAATCTATGGACAGCTAATAATAAATGCTGAAGATTTCTTTCAAAGTGGTATCCCAACACTAGAGGAAAATGATAGTGTAGGTGCATATCTTGAAAGAGAATTTGAAGAAAAAATGGAAAGATACAAAAATGGTGATAAACGCATTAGAGAATTAATTTTCAACCAACGCAAACTTTTAGAGTGTTGTATATCAGGGTGCGATTCATTAGATGATGTATCGCTTAGTGAATTTGGTGGATATGAAGAACTACCAGGTGTTCATTATACAATACCTCCCGGTTTCAGTGAAGTCCTAGAAATTATCAAGAAAAAAATACCAAAAGGCAGCATAAAACTGAATCAAGCTGTCAGAAGTGTAAACTGGAACAGAAAACATTCTGGAGACAACCAGTATGAGATAAGTGTTCAGTGTGAAAATGGTGAGATTTTCTATGCAAACCATGTGATATGCACTGTTTCTTTAGGAGTTTTAAAAGCTGCATGTGATAGAATGTTTAATCCTTCATTACCCACAGAAAAACTACAAGCTATAGACAGAATTGGTTTTGGCATAGTAGACAAAGTGATTCTACACTTTGATGAGGCCATCACAGAACCAGATGTGTTCCGACTGGAGTTGTTATGGGACTCTGATAATGTAGAGATTAACGATCTCAGACATACATGGTATCGCAAGATCTACTCTTTTGAAATTATTTATGATAATGTTCTTGTTGGTAAGTAAAATTTCTTTGATTGCAAATTGTAAATCTTCTTACTCTCCTAAACTTTCATTGAATCTCCTAAACTTTCTTTCAGTGTCACATTTCTGTGCACATATTAAAGTTTGTCAAATACTGAATGTGGTGATGTTCCCAGTGAGTAAATCATTTATTCCAAAAGCTTTCTGAAATGTGAATCAAATATGGTTGCATTTACCCAAATGTCACATTGGCTCTTTGATTACAAATTATGAGGAAAACTTTCTGATCTATAAAATCAAATATTTGAAAAGCAGTTTAAAGCATGTCAGTCAACTGATTCTGACAGATTTGTGGATCATGGGGAATATGTAATCTTAATGTTTGTGGGAATTTTTTAACATCTGTCATTGTCCAAAATATTGCATATAATTGGGTTTTCACACCATTTCGGGTTGGAAGGGGGTGGGTGTAGAAAGCCTGTCATTGTAGTCTTATAACCTCCCAGGTAAAGAGTTGTTAAGTGGAAATGTTCATTACCACATGTATACATAATGAAATAGCAAGACATATTTTAACAACAAATAAGCATATTCTAATGTATAATAAAAATACACACCAACCAAACTGTTTCTACTTACAAGACAGTTAGTAGATATACAATACAATTGTCTATTTTATATGGTTCATAAATCTTTTCTCTTTTGAGTGTACCAGTACCTTTTTTAATAAATTTTATGTAGATATATTCTATTTATGTATATGTCATAAATTATATAGAATAATAAATACTTTTATAAATGGTCTTAGATCTATGTGTGATGCTGTAATTGTCACACTTTGTTTATGCATGCATCAATTCGTAAATAAATGAGTTAGAGCATTAGGTTTTATGGTTTGTAAGACTTGTAGAACCTTGTCAGAATTAATACTTACCTGGATAGATGTAAGAATTACTTACCTGGATATAAAACTTTTCTTGTTTCTGATGAAATTTTTGTTGACAATTAAATTGATCGCTATTTCTGGATCTCAGTCGTAATGACCATAAAAATAATCAAGGGTTAGTGTCAGTTTTGGCAGATATATAACTCAAAATCTTGAAACATTCTTAATAGTTTGTCATCTTGGTAATAATTTATATGAATTCACAATGTCATTGGTAAATAACTCTATTTATAAGGTTAAGAAAAGCCTGTAGAAGTTAAATTTTCAAACCATTAACTGTTGTCTCAAATTTGTTAATTATTACTAATTGATACAGATCAATGTTATTCATTGTCCTGCTGTAACCTGCATTGTATATTGATCATAATTGTTTGTTCAATCTGTAAGGAAATGTTGTGCAATTTGCCCAAAATGATAATGTAGTTCCCCAAAATATTCTGTCTGTGGGCCAACTCCGTGCATTTTACAGTCTTAATTGAGTTAGAATATATATATACTGTATATATTTTTTTCTTTTACTTAATACAGATATTTTGATATTAACTCTCAAGTTTTGTTATTATGTTCACCCACTTTTTGAAAACATGGTCCCACCTTCTGGAGGCCTTGTCCGGGATAACCCTACCAATCATACATCTGGATTGAATACTGTCTTAAACTTTTAGGTTTTTTTTGGCACAAAATTCCTGCTGTTTGTTAATCCCAATGGTAATCATTCTTCACTCCATGTTGTGTCGATATAAACATCAATTCTTTACCCTCCAAGTACACATACTAATTTCAAAGTATGATAATGTGTTAGTATAAATTCAGGAACTTTATATTGTACATTCATGTATGTTTATTATAGCTTGGCTGAGTGGTAAAGAAGCTTTGTACATGGAATCCTTAACAGAAGAACAAGTTGGACAGGATTTAGTCGAAGTTCTAAAGAAAATTCTGAGAAAGACAGACATTCCACAGCCTTCAAAGGTCACACGGTAAGCTGTCTGACTGTTAATGTTTCACTATTAGATCACTGTTAGTATAGGAAGATTTGAATTTTAATAAATTAGAAACATCAGCATGGGGTAAGCTGATGACAGTAACTGCAGTTTTTCTAATTTAACATTCTGCCAGTAGTTCATGTACCTGCCTGTGTTTTCAGTTCTCTTGAGTGAAGTTCAGAAGATGTATATGTCTATCCACATTTGTGATTGTCATCTTTTGTTTTTAGTCTAAAAAGTCTTATTTTCAATTAAGCTATTGGATGAGCTAGATATGCACTTCTGTCAAATCTTTGTTTTAAATGTATCTAACATTCAGAGTTATCTTGATAGTAATCAAAGTGCATAAGTGGTTTAAACTCCATGTTTTGATAAATTTAGTTTAGGTTGCTGTAGCACAGATGCCATGTGACTCCACACACATTTCATCTTGTGAATATTTGTAAGTGGTGGATTGACTGGAAATTACCTATATATTGTATTCAGGTGGTTCTAATGTAAAGACAGTTAAAAAGCTCATTAAATTGCAATTAATTACTGATTAAATGAAGAAAAGTAATATCTGATATACTAGTAATTGTCTATATAGGAATAAGTTATGCATTATGATTTTGTCCTGTAGTTACTTGTAGCAGATGTTACTGCCTATATTTGTTTTAATATTAACTGTGTTGATATGTAGTGTTTTGAATGAAAACTGCTGTTCTAAGCAATTGATGGATGTATTTTTTATAAAACAGATGTAGAGTTATTTATTTTAACATCACAGAAAGGCTGCCATAGTATGTAGTACACCACAAGGTTGAAGAACCACTGTGTACAGGTGTTGGGGTAAAATGCTGACATGTTCAGTTCTTTCTAAATTAAATAGGTGATCAGTAATGAAATGTAGTTTACAGTAATTTTTGTCTTTGTTCTTTGTCAGCTGAACAGGATCATAATTACTGTTCATCATACAGTAAAAAAAAACCAAGAACCATAAAACTTTTTAACTTATTGCAGACTAGTTAAGATTTATTAACCAAGGGCCTCCTACTAACTGTATGTGGAACAGATGCTCTTAACCTGTTTGTGTCCTCAAGGCTTTTTAGTACAAATGTACCTAAAATTCTTTAACTATCATGAATATTCACATGTCAGAAGTCCTAGAAGCATGAATAAACCCCTGATATAATTTTTTTATTATTATTACTCTATTTCTAAAATAAGCATTGATAAATGATGACCAGAATTTATTTGTATGACAATAACATATGGTTTATATTAAAGTGAGATCCCTGTTGAAAGCTAAGACACTGGTTGACCCAAATCTAAAAATCCTGACCATTTTTCATGATCACTATTACATTAGTATATAAAGTTAAAAAAAAAATAGAAGTAAGAAAAAGTAAGTTGGAGATAAATGTTATTTAAGGATTTTTTTGACAAGCACAGGTCTTACTGTTTCACCTTTGTGACAGAACTGTTGTTATGTTACTTGTACATGTAAAAATTAGACTTGTACTATGAAACTTCCTTTTAAAAAGTTTTAAAAGACTTTTATGCTTCTTTACAATAGTCAATAGCAATCAGTATGTAAATAAAATGTCCAAAACTTATTCATAATGGTTCTTTAAGGATTTTCCATCTTGCATGTTAATGTATTTATCATGAGTTTACCAGATATGATGCCCCAAAAATTTCAACTTTAACCACTGTATGTCTTAAAGATATTAGAATCATCAAAAAAAAAAACGTCACATTAGTTTAGACTTTGAATCAGTTTTTCTACAGCTTTTTGAATCTTAAACATACATTTACATGTTTCAAGTCCTATATTATAATGAGGTTTATTGTTGTCTGGGTGTAATTTTCTTTATTCACTGTAGTATAATACAAGCAGACAGAGTTCACAGGGTTTATTATTGAATGCATATAACATTTTTCCCTGATTAGTTTATTGACCCCTGTACAGTATTCTCTAACTATTTCATTATGAATACACAGTGTACCATTAAAATTGTTACCTTAATCCATCCAGACAGGTCATTGACCATTGGATGAACTCTTCACATCAAACACCACTCTTTAGTACTAAACTGCATATGTGCACATCTCTGATTAAGCTTCCTCTCTGACTACTTTATTTACTCATTTTTATGTATCATCATCTATAAAATCAAATGTTCATCATTAAAACATTAAACTTTTCAAATTCTGTATCTTCATTATTAAGTTTTTTTGTTCCTGTCTAAAAAATTATCAGCTTCATTGAAATAAATTACCTATTAGGCTATTAACAGTTAATCACAAGTAGCGGGTACTGGTAGTACTTGTCTAGGGAATTTCATGTTTTATAATATTAAAAGGCTATAAAAAGTTCTAAGTTTTTAATTCATTATGGAAAATCAATAATAAGATTATAAATTTCAATTTACCCAGAAGGTATTTATAAAGGTATTTAGCTGGTGAACAGAAAGAGTCAGCAGTTCTATGACCTCAAGTTGAACTTTTGTCTTGTTATAAGAAGATAGATGTATGCATTGAAATAGATTTTATAGCCAAAGTTAATTTATTTTTAGAATGTCTTTAATGCAGGATGTGTGAAAATTCATATAGTATAGAAAAAAAAATCACAAATTTTGTACATTTTGCTAGTATGCCACATTCAGGGACATAGTTGCAAATCTATCATAATCATAGGTCAGTCTTAGATTCCCTTCACATGCTTCTGCTAAATGATTTATTGATTGGAGAGTGAATAAATGCATGGGAAGCCAAAAGAAAAGTTGGTCTGGGTCTTTACATGTAAAGCAAATATATTTGTAGCTCTAATTACATAAATGATGTCATGCAAGCACATAAATATGCTTTGACTAACAATGAAAAAATTAATGAGTTAGTACAATGATGGGGAAAAACAGTGCTCAAGCTCAGTGTGTGTGTGTGTGTGTGTGTGTGTGTGTGTGTGTGTGTGTGTGTGTGTGTGTGTGTGTTAAAAAATTTTTAAATTGTTAGTCTAGAAGTACCTTTTTACACCAGTGTTAAAAATAACAATCTGGCCTAGACTTGCCACTTTTGGGAAGGACTGGTTCAGTGTTTTCTCCAGCTTATTAAAACAGGGGGTCATCAATGACCCCCTTACATGAAAAGAGGGGGTCATTTTTCAAAATGAAGGGGTCATGGAATTTTTAGAATAAAAAATTACTTTTTTGATATTTTACACTAAAGGAAATATTGTGTTAGAGGATCTGTACTAATCTGCATCAATGTTTAGTGTTTTATTCCAAATGCTATCTATATCTGTAATATTTGAAACAGTAAAATCGAGACAGTATCCCAAAACAGAAATTACTGAATGTCAAGTCAACAGACTGTTATCATTAATTATTATTATCCATCCCTTCCGTTATGCATGTTCTACATATGATTGTATTATTTTCATAAATCATCAAAGGATATCTGTTTAACCAAATGTTATTAAAATCTCGATTTACATTAGCTTTTTTAAGTTGACTGTGAGTGGTCGGCAAGTAAGTTACTACCAGATGCCGCCTGGTCATGTTCAGAGCTCCGTGCAGGACTTTGACAAAAACGTTGTCAAACGAGATTGTTTCGACTTTTCTTTTAAACCGATGCAAAGTGCGCTTATAATGACTTTATAAAGTTCAATACAAACATTTCAAAGATTAAGAATATAGACAGGTTCCTATATCAATATTAAGCTTCCTGTAATATGGTGTGTGGTACGACAATACAGAATTTCCGCTCAGTACTTTCATTTTCAGTGGTGTCACCTTTTATAATTTACAGTAGCCGGTTTCAATCTGCATTAAAATGGTTGCGTCAAAAATAATGCAACAGCAAAATCAAGTTGCGGCATTCATAAAAAAAATCGCGTCAAAAACGCAAGAAACGCACTCTGGAGAAAACACTGCTGGTTACTTTTTCAATATAAAATGCAATATACTACAATAGAAAATGTTATACAATTAGACAAGAACTGCATGGAAATCCTGACTTATATGTATTTGCATTATTTGTAACAGTTTGTATTTTGTTACTTAAAGACATATTACAAAATACAATGTAATATTAACAAGTCATGTTTTTGAATTACCGTAATTAGGTTATATAGATCTAGTGCCAGTTCACAAGTCATTTCTCTCTCTCTCTCTCTCTCTCTCTCTCTCTCTCTCTCTCCTCTCTCTCTCTCTCTCTCTCTCCTCTCTCTCTCTCTCTCTCTCTCTTTGATAATGAGAGAACATATCAAGTGCTGTGAGAAAGGGAGAACATATCAAGTGCTCTGAGAATGGGATGTTTTCTTCTTGTGTGCCAATATGCATTTTGAAGTTCAAGCAGATAATGTTAATACTTTTAATGAAAATATGTATGTCTTATTTTTTAGAACAAGATGGGGAAATAACCCCAAATACTAGAGGATCCTATAGCTTTATCCAAGTAGGGGCCACAGTCCAAGACATTGAAGTATTAGCAGATCCTATAGTGGGATCAGAATCTGACAAGGTATGTTGTCAAAATATGTGTATTTGGAGTTCAGAACTGGACTAAAATGTTAATATTAACATCAGAATATAACTTGAATACATCTCTCTCTCTCTCTCTCTCTCTCTCTCTCTCTCTCTCTCTCTCTCTCTCTCCTCTCTCTCTCTCTCTCTCTCTCTCAAACTTGAGTGAACTTTGATATAAATTTTCATGTTTACCTGATTAATGTAAAAATAGTGCTCATGACATACTGGCAGATATTTTGACTTGCAAATATATACAGGTTTTCATGGAATTCATTATTGAAAGAAAAATTCCAATGTTAAACATAATTTGTTTTCAGATGAATGTGACAGTTTGAAAGCATAAATAATACATTCATCATCAAAGCTCAAATGCAAAGTGGGCCTGTTAAATCTGACTATCTGTACTAAGTTAACCCTGATAAAGATGATACACCTTATGACATTCCTACATATGTAATCTTATCTAATTTTAAACTTTATCTATGATATTTAAGAAACAAATGTCAGTTACTAATGTTGTTATTATGTAAACTGCTATATTTTGACTTGATTTGAATGAGATTAAGTATGATAATTTAGCCCAAGGTCTTACAGTAAAAAGCAAACATTTACATACTCCTTAAAATGAGGATATATATATATGTTCAGAGATCAAAACTAAAATGGTATACATAATTTAGTACCTAGTACATGTACCTCCATATTTATACATTTTCTGATTGTTGTTTATCTTTTTGTTTTCATAATTAACATCCTGTCATATACACTTCAATAGGAAGGGGTCATAGTCAGTTTGTGATTAAGGCATTGAAGCAGAAATTGTAACATCACTAAGGGTCTAATCTGATCAACCACAAATGGGAAAGGAGTTATTTTCCTTGGTGTAGGCCTATATTATGTTATTTGATACCATTAGAATGGACTTGGTAGTGTGCTATATTTATCTGTGACATTGTAGTTGAGTGTACTAACACTCTGTAGGTTACTGGTTGACTTGGTACCAGTATAATGGACTTGGTAGTGTGCTATGTTTATCTGTGACATTGTAGTTGAGTGTACTAACACTCTGTAGGTTACTGGTTGACTTGGTATCAGTATAATGGACTGTGTGGAGTGTGATATGTTTATCTGTGACATTGTAGTTGAGTGTACTAGCACTCTGTAGGTTACTGGTTGACTTGGTATCAGTATAATAGACTTGGTAGTGTGCTATGTTTATCTGTGACATTGTAGTTGAGTGTACTAGCACTCTGTAGGTTACTTGTTGACTTGGTATCAGTATTATGGACTTGTTAGTGTGCTATATTTATCTGTGACATTGTAGTTGAGTGTACTAGCACTCTGTAGGTTACTGGTTGACTTGGTACCAGTATAATGGACTTGGTAGTGTGTTATATTTATCTGTGACATTGTAGTTGAGTGTACTAGCACTCTGTAGGTTACTGGTTGACTTGGTATCAGTATAATGGACTTGGTAGTGTGCTTTATTTATCTGTGACATTGTAATTGAGTGTACTAGCACTCTGTAGGTTACTGGTTGACTTGGTATCAGTATAATAGACTTGGTAGTGTGCTATGTTTATCTGTGACATTGTAGTTGAGTGTACTAGCACTCTGTAGGTTACTGGTTGACTTGGTATCAGTATAATGGACTTGGTAGTGTGCTATGTTTATCTGTGACATTGTAGTTGAGTGTACTAGCACTCTGTAGGTTACTGGTTGACTTGGTACCAGTATAATGGACTTGGTAGTGTGCTATGTTTATCTGTGACATTGTAGTTGAGTGTACTAACACTCAAATGTTTTTCTATGTGTACTCTTTTATAAAGTAGATCAGAAACACTTCAGCAAAGCTCGCACACCAAATCAACTTGTGTTTAGATTTATCTTTTAAGTTAATAAAGTAATTTATCTTCTCATGAATATTTAGCTGAATATTGATGTACCTTAAAACAACATTCAACCAACAAAGCACCCAGTTATCCAGGAAGTTCAAATTTTTAAATTTTAAATATTAACATTTTTTGTATGATTTCCCCATTACCACTGAATTGCATTATTCAGTTTCCATGGAATGGTTAGGTCTGTAATTACAATATCTCAACAGCTCAATGCTTAGGTAAATAATATTATGACTCAAGTTATGTTTAAAGCTATCAGAGTTCTACTATTAGTATTTTGGTAAATGTTAAGGTAAGCAAAAAAGAAAAGAAGAATGGATAAAAAGATCCATTGACCTACATTTCAAATTATATATAATGGGCAAAGATAAGTGGTTATAGAATCATATTGGATATGAATATTGGACAGAAAATTGGGAAAGGTAGAGGGGAAAACATGATATCATTTATAAAATGGCAGTGATCAATATGGCAGGTAGAGGATGGGAAATATCCAGTGAAAAATCATTGCAGAATTGGAATATCTGACAGTAAATTGAGGAAAGTGGAGGAGAGTGGATGCAGATTTGAAAGGTCAGTTAGCAGTGATCAGTCAAGCAGGTAGAGAAAGGCAAATACCCAGTGAAAAATTGCAACAACATTGGAATATCAGAAAGAAAATTGAGATAGAGTAGAGCAAATGCAGATATCAGTGGTCAGTTAGCAGAGGTCAATAAAACAGGTAGAGGAAGAGAAATGTCCAATAAGAAAATCACAACAAAATTGGAATATCTGACAGTAAATTGAGATAGAGTGGATGCAGATATCAGTGGTCAGTTAGCAGTGGTAATTAAGGCAGGTTGAGGAAGGAATGTCCAGTGAAAAATCACAACAAAAATTGGAAATTTGACATGTAATAAAAAAGTTTGTGGGTGTGGTCATGATATGCACCAGGCTTCCATAAACCTTCACATTACCAGATCTATGACATATTTGTCACTTTTTTTAACTCCAGTTCTGATTGATGCAGTCATGGTTTTGACTGCCTAATAAGAAATCTTTTGTTGTGTTTGATGATTTCATATCTTGAGAATGTATAAAAAGACTTGTTATGTATTAGTCAACGATGTAATTTAAACTTCACTATAGATCATGATCATCTTATTAATCATTTTTACCCGGAGGCTGTGCACAACACACCTGGAAATAGATAATTTGATGGTCATTACTGATGTGTAGTGACATAGCAGATTTTGAACTGTTATTAGCACTTCATTAATGTATTTACATCTAATCGTATGACTAAGATCTTTGTAAACAAGTTGTATTAGTTAATGTTGCTATGGTGACTACATTGTCAATTTCATGTTTCTCCTTAATCTATTCATGTCACTGACTTGTTTCTTCAATCAATACATTTATCAAAGTTATGTAATTATCTATTTGTAGGTATTTCATTTGAAAATGACATTGTACACTACTGTTCTGTATATTTTAAAAAGTCTCTTAAAATTCTACGATTAAATTTGTTTATTAATTAGTAATAAATTGATTTTACTAACTTACATAGGCATACAGATACACACTTAACATCATTATCAATCACATATTCATTAATTCAGTATTTAATAAATTTCATAAACCATCACTATTACCGTTAGATCCCCTTCTTCCTCTATTAACACGGGAGAAAATCACCAAAACACCTCCTTTGTTAATTTAATTATACACCCCGTATATTTATTTGTTTATTGTTTATTTCTTTTATTTATTATAATTTATTTATTTTATTTCATTAGTTTTTTTCTGAAGTTGCTTGAGTTTCAGGAGACAATAAGGGCTGTTTCTTAACATTAATTTTCAAAAATCATTATTCTAAACCCTTAATCTCTATTTTCTACCTGAAAATTTTGTGCTTTCAAATCAAATAATAAGTACAAAAATCTCATAATGAATACATTATATTATGTTGTTTAAAGTACTTGATGAAAAAATATCTGGATTTTGGAGACAGTGTTTTAAAATGTAGTCGATGAAATACAAAACATGGAATAACTTGACACAGCTAAAAAGAAGGTTTGAACAACTTATTACAGTATGTCTTGTATGATTTAATTACCTGTTTGTTGACATAAAGTGTCTAGAGATTTAGATAGCAAGGTCAAGGTCACAGCTGGAGATTTGCACAAATTTAGAGGTCAAGGCCACTTTTTTCTGCCAGTCTGAATTTAATTTAAAAAATATATTCATTACAGAATAATCTTGCAGATGTATAATTTAAAACTTTGTATTTTGTAGCCACAAATCATGTTTGCTGGAGAAGCAACCCACCTGTCCATGTATTCTACAACTCATGGGGCCTTACTTACAGGATATAGAGAAGCAAAGAGAATCGTAGATATGTACTCCCATTAATGATGACAACCTTAGAGAAGGAAAGTGTGTAATTCTGTAGAATATGTTATATCATCATCTCAGCTTTATATGTTAGATCATAGGGGTCTACATGAGAAATGGACAAGTGTTATCTCAAAATTGTAAGATTTTTGTTGTTCAAGAGATTATTATTGATTACAAAGCAAGAAAAATCACTTACACAAGTATTGGAGAGAATAGATTTTCATTTCTTTTTCGTTTTTCATCTTTTTATGAAATATTGATCTTTTTTATTTTTGATCATGTGAATGTTTGTGTATGGTATGTTTGATGGTGAGAATGATTTAGTAGACATATACTGGTATATGTTAATATGCAAATAGAGATATGGTATCTCCATTTTTTGTAATATCCTGATAAAGATAAGGTATCACTTCATGCAGAGCAATAGGCTGACATATTGTGTATTACATATACAAATGTATATATATATGCACAATAATCAGTTGTATTCTACCTATAAAACTCTATTTAATATTTTGTTTTCTACATCTAGTTTTTTACAATGTTAAAATTGACAAAATAACATTAAATCAGGGCATATGTTTAAAATAATCAAATAAACTTTGCATGAAGTTGTATATTAAAAAGATGATGGGGACACCAAGTTGTTAAATATAAGTTAACAGAGTCACTTGACCAAATTTTTCCTTTCTTAAAAAAAAAGGACAACAGCAAAATTGCTCATTTTAAGATCATAAATTTTAATTTAAACATAAAAATAGATTTTTATTAAACCTGATTTTAAAAAAATATATAAAAATGTGCAAAATGTTTTACTGCTGACAACAACATTATTACTGAAATAAAATAATGAATGCTGAAATTGATGTTTTTACCTGCATCATCAAGAGTAAAAGCAGGTTTAGTAGCCACTCATCTCTGTCCGTCCGTTTTTCTTAGCTAGGTTACATGTTTTGTGTAATCCATAGGGCCTACTGTAAAACCAACAATTTCTAAATTTTTTAGTGGTAGTGTTATTAACAGATATACATTATATGCACCTCCTAGTTTTGCTAATTTTTCTATAAATTTTGTATATTAAACTTGGCTGTTTTTTAGCATTGTGTACATTGCCAATGGAGGATACTTATATTGTTTCATCTATATGAAATAAGTTGACCCCCTATTTTTGGTAATTTGTTTTGTATAAAATTTGCATGTTAAACAAACATATACTGGAGGGGTGTTATATATGTTGTGTAATCTGTAAAGTCACTATGTATAAAAAATGTGCATTTCAAACTTAGCATAATTTTTATATGCATGTCCTTATCAAATATGTATACCTCTTTTTGGACAAATTTGGATGAGTTTTCTGTGTAAACAGTATACATGTAAAATGACATAGAATGATAATGCCCTTTCATGCAGATATGTACATGTAATCTGTCTTGTTTCATTTTCTAACTTGAAAATTTAATATCTAAGTCATTGTTTCATATGTACCATTATGTTTATGATTTTAAACATGTGTACCTTTTATGTTGATTTAAAAAAACAATTTGAAAACACAATATGTCACCAGATGGGATATAAACATGCTTGTTTGTTTGTTTATAAACACTCTGAAGCAACCCATTTATCAAATATAAATGGTTTAAGGGTCAAGGTTAAGTTGATGAAAAGTTTGTTTTAATGTTACAAAAATAGAATAGAATTGAAAGTTCAACTATTGGATATTACATGGGTTTGATTGATGGTTTGGGCAGAGCCAAGACTATTATTAAAACACAACATATCCGAGTTGTTAAATTTTGGTTGTGTTGACCTCTGTGTGTGTACATTAAAATGTGATTACTTTGTAAAATAATACTAAAATGAAGATAAAATTCATTTTAATCATTACAGAGGGTCTCAGAAACTAAAATCATTATTGTGTTAGACTAAATGATCTAACATAATTTTATGTTGATTTTTAATGTCATCACTTGTTGATTATTTTACTAAATCATATAACTTGATACTTAAATGTTCTAATTGTTTAGTGATAATTTATCCCTTAATTGATCATTAGGTATGAAACAAATGTGATTATTCTTAACTTGTTGTAAAACCTGACTGTTGACATGATAAACATTTAAGGAACATTCATTGGAGTCTGATAAATAACTGTTAGGTTCTCAGTTTAATTACATTGGTGTCCCCCTCCAGTTTTCTGTACAAGTTTTGACTTTGGGCTTGTACAGTATGCTGGCTGTCTACTTTTTACAGACCATGTGTTTTACTGTAGTTATTTTTGTCATTAGCGGGTTTACTCGTAGATTAAAAATTTGTCTGAATTTTGAACTTTATGTACAGAACCCCATGAAACTTACAATACAAGATCCAAGACAACTGTGATACCAAGATACTTACTAAATAGATGCTAATGAGAAAAAAAATTAGCATATCTCAAAATTACTGAAAATAAACTTGGTCATGCAAGCCAATACTAAATAGTTATTACTGTGTGGTGGATGGCATGGTGTTGACTTGTAACTTTTTTTGTTGTTGTTGTTGTTGAAAAAAGGTATAGTGAGAAGTACATGTACTCTTAAATCACTAAATAAGAACCACTTGTCTGTGATTAAAAGAGGTTACTTCTGTATATGCCCAGTTAACAGAACATCTCTTTACATTGTAGAGGTTTTAAAGATAACCAAGCTTCACATAAAGTTTATGTAGTTCTTGTAGCTGTTCAAGTAAACTGCTTTAAGAATGTCTCATGATGTAATGAGCCATTTTATCCTTCAAGGTTTGCTTCACCAGTTAGCATCACACCACTGGGCATGAGTATTCAGTGTTAAATATTTTTTACTATTAGTTTTACAAGTTGGATTTTTTTTGATTGGCAAATGAACAGGCTGGCAATGCTGCCTTTAGTATTAAGAGGATTTATATAATACATATATAAATTTATGTGATTTTGATTAATACAGATGCATAATTATAATGTATACAAAAAAAATTACAAATCAAGATATTTCAAAGTTAATGCAGTGAAGTTTCTGTCAAAGATTTTAAATTTACCATTAGTGGTTTTTTTTAAAATAAAATTTGACAAGATATTTCCTGTAAAAAATTGAAAGTTTGGGCTTAATGTTCTGTAGGGTGGGATTTTTGTATTAGAGTTTCAAATACTACCAAAAGGAACTTCACATTTAATTTTGGAATTTCTTTTTAATGTTTTAATTAAATTTTGATAGTCGTTCAGTAGAGGTATATTGTAAAAGTTTGTGTATGTAAGTATGTTTAAATTTTGTCGATGACTATTGTATTGTAGGTAAGGCTTATGTAAGAAGTATGTCAGATATATAGCTAGTTCCATCATTTTATTGAAGTCTTTCATTATAGAATAGTATATAACTAAGCTGAATATATAATATAGATATAATATAAAAATTATATTTAAGCGTATATGGATGTGAATTTATGACCATTAGGTGTTACTCTAGTTCATTCTCACAGTTGGATGATAATATATATTTATTCATATCAAGCATGTTATGTACATGGTGGCATGTTATCATTTTAGTAGTGATCCTTATTTTATTTCTTCATACTATTCCAAATTCCGAGTTTTATACAGGTTTCAGTGGTGATTTAAAGCTCTCTGTATTATATGTTGATTAATTTTCCAAACTAGGAAGAATTTCGTACAATATACTGTTTTTATTTACCATTATTTGTTTGGGTACTATTATCATTATTTTGTCATTTTTACGGTGCTGATGAAGAGTGTACTGCAATAATTCAATATATCAACACCTGACTGAAATTGAATTCATTCTTGTGTCATGATAATTAAAAATTTAGAAAGATTGACATTGCACATGTATAGGTAAATCAGCTTCAGATATGCTTTGATGTATTCAAATGTTGAAGAAAAATGTTTTAAAACATGTATGCTACAATTAAAAATATTGTTGTTTAATATATTAATATATATATCTCTTTATTATAAATTGTACTCAGGAAAAAATAAAAGATTAATATATACTGGTACATGTATAGTGCCTGATTAAAACTGATTTATTATCCATGACAAAACAACCTGTCTGCTTAGATTTGTCTTTTCATAAAGAATTTTTGTGAAAGGACGTAGGTAGTATATTCCGACTACTAACTGGTTTAACTGAAAAACAAAATGGCAGTGGTTTGAGAAATATACCACCACTTAATAGCAAATACATGTACTTATTAAGTGGCTGTAGCCAGCTAGGCTTATGACATGGTGAAGTGTATGTGTTTTTTTCATGAACTTTTAATTTTTTTCTCTCTAAACCTACTAGTTTAGTTTGAGAAGGTTTGGAAAAAAACTTAAAATTGGTGTGGAAGATCCCTAGATGGAGTAGTGAAAAGTTTTTTTATGGCAGCTTGATCAGGCATTGTTTTCTTTAAATCTTAATTGTTAAAAATACTGTCAGTTGAGCATATCAGATCCTATTGGGCCACTTGTAACAAACTTTAGGTGATTATTAAGTTTTAGATGAATATAGTTGCTAAAGGTGTCAAAAAGCATCCTTTTGGTGATATTTGTTACCTGTTACATAATATAACATAGTATTATAAATAGAAATAAGTATGCAGTTATAACATTCAGAAAATACTAGTTATGCACCAAACCTTCTGCTCCCCTGGATATAACACTTGCAGTATCTTATTTTCATATACAAGGTGTAACAATCACATGTACCTTGTTATACTCTTGCAAACTTTAATGTAGTTGTAAGGCAGTATATAGGAATCATCTGGTCTATCTGTCTGTTGGTGTGAAATTGTGTCCACTCCATAACTTTCTTTCTACAGACAGATTTTAAACTTGCAACAAATATATTGTGTTGTATATCACACATAGGTATTTATGTCAAAGGTCAAGGTCACAGGGTCAAACCTATCTTTGACTTTCTTTTATTGCCATGGCAAATTACTATACTGCACATGATAAACCTCTAGTTTTGTTATGTAAATAGCTTTTCTATTGATTTACATGTATTTATTTGTTGAATCACAAAATCTGTGTTCAGTCTATCCTATCCTAGTCATTTCTGTTTTAATTGTATTTGAATTCTGACTCTATAACAAATGTAATTATAAGTAATTTGAATGGTAAATTAAATTCATTTTTTCCATATATTACAGTCTAACTTTATTAGTGTCCACTTGTCTATAATGGCCATATGTTATTCCCCTCAATAATTCTTTTCACTTACTTCATCTATAATAACAAATTTTAACAATGATGAAACTTATCAAATATCTAAAATAATGGTGAAATTGAAAAGGTTCAATGAAACCTTATTTTATTTTAAAGCAGTCAAAATAAACCTTGCTACAGACATGGTTTGGTGTAGACTTTATCCCAGGACTTGTTTTAAACAATGGATAATCATAAAATAGCACATGTTCAGAATCATTTTAAACAATGGATCATCATAAAAAGCATGTTTATAATAAATACACGTTATATCTAAGTGAGACAAGGCTTTTGTCTCATACATGTTGTATATAACACATATTCTATTGTGTCAAAACAACCTTTATCTTTACAATTACTAGAAAAAATATTTGTATTGATCAAATTATTAGGTCATTCATAGAGGTCAGATTTTGTTGTATATATGCCGTTAGAGAAATGTTTAAAATTGAGTTTAGAAATGATGTTAATTATTGTTATTAATTCCATTCAAGTTACAAGAAACTTCAGCATGGTACATCATATACTGTGTATACAAGTGTCACTAGTTGTCATGCAGTAATTCAGGCCAATTCACACAGCATGTCATGTTATGCTTACTGAAAATGCTATACTTTTATATAACCAATTGCATAGTGCAAAAATATATTTTTTAAAAAAAGTGAATATGTGGTGAGTTTTAGTTGTATTAATTAAAAATAATGAAGGGAGCTTAGGTGTCATTTTGAGAGAAGAACAAATTATTCAGTATTTTTTTTAAATTATTATTTTCCATTGATCTTAGAACTCCATTTCAGATTGACAAAAATGGCCACTGATGTCATCATCGTGCTTATAAGCTGATATGCTAATTATGCATTTATATGTAAGTACATGTACATCTTATGTATATGGTAAATGTTTATTTTTCTTAAAAAATGAATTTGCAATATTTAAATAACCTTGATATTTTAATTTTAACTGATTTATGACATTAATAGATTAAAAATTGAAGATTTTGAAATTAAGAATTTTTACTGGTTGGTAAAAAAGTGCTAAAAAGTAATTTCTGTTTCATACATATACACTGTATGTGTGTTGCAAATGACACTTGTACATTTATTTGGTAATTACTTTTGATTGAGTCCGTGTTTTCATTGCATATGTAATAATCAGTGAATGTATTTGGTTTGGTCATGTGATAAAAGAATTATTGTTCTTTTGATTTCTGTATTTATACTTGCCATTGAAGCATATGAAATGTCCATTTACAATTTTAAAGTATTAAATAAAGGAAACAAAATACGCATACTGAAGCATTGGGTTTTACTAGAACTTGTGTCATCACTGGTAAAAATTAGGGAATCCAGTAATACAAAAATCAGTATCCTCTTATGTTGTAACTCTGTTACGAATGTCAGCATCCAGCAACTTGTGACATAGCTCTGGTACAAATATCTGCATCCAGTAACTTGTGTCATAACTCTGATACAATGTCAGCATCCAGTAACTTGTGACATAGCTGTGGTACAAATATCTGCATCAAGTAACTTGTGACAAATCTCTGGTACAAATATCTGCATTCAAAAACTTGTGTCATAACTCTGATACAAATGTCAGCATCCAATAAGTTGTGTCATAACTCTGGTACAAATGCCAGCATCCAATAACTTGTGTCATAGCTCTGGTACAAATGCCAGCACCCAATACCTTGTGCCATAGCTCTAGTATAAATGCCAGCATCTAATAACTTGTAACATAGCTCTGGTACAAATGCCAGCATCCAGTAACTTGTACCATAGCTCTGGTACAAATGCCAGCATCCAGTAACTTGTGTCATAGCTCTGGTACAAATATAGGCATCCAATAAGTTGTGTCATAACTCTGGTACAAATGCCAGCACCCAATAACTTGTGCCATAGCTCTAGTATAAACACCAGCATCCCATAACTTGTAACATAGCTCTGGTACATATATAGGCATCCATAACTTGCACCATAGCTCTGGTTCAAATGTCAGCATTCCAGTGACTTTAGCCAAAACTCTCGTACAAATGTCAGCATTCCAGTGACTTAAGCCTTAGCTCTGGTACAAATATGGGCATACAGTAACTTGCACCATAGCTCTGGTACAAATATGGGCATACAGTAACTTGCACCATAGCTCTGGTTCAAATATCAGCATCCAGTAACTTTAGCCATAGTCCTGGTACAAATATCAGCATCCAGTAACTTGCACCATGGCTCTGGTACAAATATCAGCATCCAGTAAATTGTACCATGGCTCTGGTACAAATATCAGCATCCAGTAAACTGTACCATGGCTCTGGTACAAATTTCAGCATCCACTAACTTGTGCCATAGCTCTGGTACAAATGTCAGCATTCCAGTGACTTAAGCCATAGCTCTGGTACAAATTTCAGCATCAAGAACCTGCATGGCCCCGGTTTCATAATAATTTCTTAACTAAGATTTTCCTTAAAAAACTAAATACAGGTGTGACAAGTTTGACGTGATCTTCAAAATAACATCTCATATTCCTAAATATCTAAACAATTAACAAAGTTATTAAGATTTCAAATTTGCCAGATTTAGGTTAAGGAAAATCTTAGTTAAGGAATGATTGTGAAACCAGGGCTAGCTATAACTGGTACAAATGTCAGCATCCAGTAACTTGTGACATAGTTTTGGTACAGCGTCCAGTAACTTGTACCATGGCTCTGGTACAAATATCAGCATTATCACTGGAAGGAATGTCAGCATCAAGAAATAGAAATGTCAGTATCTAGTTACATATGTTTTATCTCTGGTAAGAATGTCAGCATCAAGTAATTATGTTGTATGTCAGCAACAAGAACACAAATTCAAGCATCCATTTGTATTTCATAACTCATGTCATAAGTCATTACTCTGATACAAATGTCAGCATCCCTAGTGTCATAGGTATGCTACTAATGTCAGCATCCCTAGTGTCAAAGGTATGCTACTAATGTCAGCATCCCTAGTGTCATAGGTATGCTACTAATGTCAGCATCCCTAGTGTCATAGGTATGCTACTAATGTCAGCATCCCTAGTGTCATAGGTATGCTACTTATGTCAGCATCCCTAGTGTCATAGGAATGCTACAAATGTCAGCATCCAGTGTCATAGGAATGCTACTAATATCAGCATCCCTAGTGTCATAGGTATGCTAATAATGTCAGCATCCATTAATTTGTGTTGTAGTTTGGTTATGAATGTTTACATGAAGTAATCATGGAAATCATATAATTGTGTCACATAGGTCAGCATTCAGTAACCTATTGTGAGAAAGCCTGCTTGCCAAAGGTCAACATTTTATCTTCACCATCCTAGAACTGACTGCCTTGGAATAAGTTTAAAAAGTTAAAAACATTAATCCAATACACTCCATCCTTATATCCTAAAAATACAACAGCCACATGTCATATCTGATGTGGTCTGATGAAATAACTCATTGCATGTATATCAATGTCTTTAATTTTACCTGGTATCTGGTGATATCTTACTCAATATAAATAACACAAGTAGGATACTTGGTTTGAAGTAATCATAAATGTAGCATGTGAAATACATATCAAGTTATATTCAACTATAACTGTTTTAACAGGGGCAGAAGGGACCACTGCAAGTGTTACACTGGTTAACTGAGTGACTTTGTCCCTGGTCAATATCTGCATTGCATGATACCATGTATGATGAATCTAAAAGCTTAATAACGTTGCAGTGGGTGTGCTGGTCAAGATGCTGGTTTATATTGATATAAAATAAAACACTGCTATCTGTTTTTTTGTAAATTTATTTGCTAATGCTTGCTTTTCTTTACTGTATTTTAAATTGCTTTACCAAAAGATTTAATAAGATTAAAAATTTCTGAAATACTTCTTTAAAAAATGACTATTGTATATTGACCAGCAAGACTAATAAAGAAATAATAATAATAATAATGAATTCTTTAATAATTTTTGGATTTTAAAACCACATATATTTAGAATTAAATTTTGCTATTCATGTTTTAACTATCATGAGACAAAAATTCATCAATTTCTAACAATTTCTTATTTGTACATAAGTACATAAATTCTATATCCACATATTTTATTACAAGTTTATATTTAACATCTAAAAATAAAAAAAATAATAATAATTAACTTCATTTAAATTAGCTCCAGTGCCATCAAATTTTGGTGAGCTGAATTTTTAAAAAATCTGTTTCCAAAAAGACATAAGAAAAATTCTGGATATGCATACAATTAACAAATTTTAACATGCGTATAAAAATTAAAAAAACACCATAAAATATAAAATAGTAAACTCTTCACAATAAGTGTACTCAGCAGTTAAGTCCAACCCATAATTACATATATATATATCACAGCTTGTGGGTAATAATAAATTATTGATTATATAAAACATAACAAATCTAATAAAATTACAGTGATTCTTAACACTAGGTATCAATAAATCTACAGTGATTCTCAACACTAAAGTATCAATCTACTAACTAACGTATTGCAACTTGTCAAATAATACCATCAAAGGGAGATAACCAACTTTTAAAAACCACCAAGAAGATAGTGTGCACAATAAAAAGGAAATGAAAAATGGACCATAAATTAAATTTATCATCATATCAGTAACTGAAAGGTAAATAAATATACTTCATATGACCAATACCACATGTGTTTTACCACAAAAGAAAACTTAAAGGGAAACAAAAAAGTAAACTTGCTGAACAAAATACTCTTAAAGGGAGACAACTTATAATTAATCAGAACAAAAGTTTGATTATTAATCTGTTAAAAGCTAACAAGACATTTATGGTAAAACACAAGCTAAAAAAGTGGTCTTAAAGACCCATGAAATTAAAAATGAAACTCAAAAAATTTTAACAGAAAAGGCATCAAATAAGCACTTTAAAAAAAGGGGGGGGGGTATCTTCTTTAATGAAGCTAGTATCTAAACTAAATTTTACTTGGGCA
This sequence comes from Tegillarca granosa, assembly GCA_029721355.1. Lineage (NCBI taxonomy): Eukaryota > Metazoa > Mollusca > Bivalvia > Arcoida > Arcidae > Tegillarca > Tegillarca granosa. Next base: position 13,678 of record JARBDR010000481.1, on the reverse strand, counting down.
AGCCTCTAAATGACTAAGGAAATTTGTAATTCCACCATAAATAGCTGATGGCATGAGTTAATCACAATACAATGTATATATCAGGTTGGAATGTCTACAACAATAAGATAATACATTAATGGTAGGCATCTTTGGTATGACTCAAATTTTAACAAAGTCTGTAAAAAACAAACTAGAATATTTATATCCTAATTATTAAAAAAATATACCTATATACTGTTTAAAACTGAAACTTTGGTGAACATGAATGCTTACTCTTAACAATGCAACAAAGCAAGGCATGTCATAAATTAAGAAATTCTCGAGTTTGTTTTATTTTCACGTAAATTTGAGTGACAAGATGTGAAAATAAAACTTTCACTTTTTATCTTGATATACATGTATTACATTTACACAAACCATCATCAGGCAATGCAAAAATAAAAGTATCAATCTCTTTATGTGTTTATAGTAATGAAAATTAACTGACCCCCAAAAAAATCCTGATTTAAAGTAATATGAACTTACTAGTAACCAATTCTAATTCATGTAAATATTTGATTTTCAATCCAATCCAATCTCTCCTAACTACAAAAACTTGTTTATAGAGTCAGGCCGGGTGAGTTGATGTTTTTCTTTTTAAAAGTTTGCAGAGTGCCACATCAAGCAAAACATATCTAAGGATAATTCCATTTATAGCAAAGCTTGAATATGAAAACATTATTTATATATTAATATGCATGTTTATTTCTCTACAGACAAATTAATGAAAATTTTACATTTTAAAACATAAACCATAACATGGCATTCCTGAATTAACATAGTACCTGAAGATTTAGGTTTGGCAAACATTACTCCATTTGTATAACTGATTTAAAAAAAAAAACAAAATCTTTTGGGCATTACAATTCTATATACATGTAAATAAAGGCACTAAAAATAAATACTAAATAGGCAATTCAATTATTGGTGGGCCATTTTAAGACTGTTGATAGGAGTTAAAAATGCACTGAAATTAATTCTTTTTAGCACAGATTAAAATACTGACCAAAAAATCAAAAATACATGTATCTTACAAAATCTTTGTTTTATGCAAAAAGAGCATGTTGCATGATCTAGACAAGATACAATATCAATAATAATAACTGAAATTAAAGATTCTTTAACTTTGAATTTCTTTTGAAGTACTACCAAACTGGGTTAAACCTAATAGTGTTCTTTAAATGAAAGTATCACCTTAAACCACATATTTTGTCAGTACCAGGTACATCATTATAAGAACAGATACAGGAATAATTAAAGCTGTTTGATTGTGAGATTTAATTACACATTGACTTTTGATATATGAAATATCTGATAATACATGATACCATACACTTTTTACAAAATGTAAACGAAAGCATATGAAATATCAAAGTTTGAAAACACAATTGTTTTCTTAATTAAACCATCTTCTAAATGAAACATCAAAAATATGATAAGCAAATCAACAGAAACTATTTTTGTTAAATATTCATTTCATTACTGCAGATGGTTAACAATTTAATATATCCTGTGTACTTATTGACAACTGACTTCATTTTTCATTTTTAACATCAGTGAAACTTAATTGGCAAAGCTTTTTTTTAAATATACTTATGAGTGATATCTAAAAAGAAATGGATAAATACAATTGCTATATCACACCATGCTGTGTCAGTCCCTGTAGACGTGCACAAATATCTGGGTCATATTGATATGCCTGAAATAAGAAGGTAAGAGTAAAGTTTATTTTCAAGTTTGTAAGGAATGAGTATTGGCTTTAAAGTGATCCAGTTTATTTGTATCCTATGAGAAAAAATTTTTTTACCACCACCACCAACAACAACAACATAATGATGTGAACCTCTGAAGATTGTAATTGTATATTCTTGAAGGGGCATAACTCTGTCTTCGGCGTTTGTATTAATTCTTGATTTTGTTGAGGTTGAAATATATCTTACAGAATATAGTTGTAATTTCTTGATTAGGTTACATTGTATGTATATGGTTAAATGCAATGTCACTAAATGTCAAATATAAGATAAGGGTCTATTTTTTCTACAAAATCAGCCAATGTTAAAGGGTACCTGTAACCAAATTTTTTTTTGTAAAAATTGTTTTAAATATTATTTAAATATGACAATATTGAAAACCGCATCAAAATTGGTGACAAAATAAACAAGTTATAGCCGTTTGAAATCCACATTTTTTAACTTTCTCTTTATCGCAAAGTGAAACGCCTCGTTTTAAGTTATAAATGTGTGACGTCATTGCAGTATTAGAAGTCGTATCTAACATAATAGATAGTAGTAACAATGATGATATATCGACGTATGTAGAAGAAAGTAACGACTTTGACATATACCTTATATTATGTAAAATAGTTCGTTATTATTTGGGGAAACAGTAGACAATCTTATAAGTGATGAATTTGGAGTATAACCGTATTTATTCGAACCAGAAACGGAAAACGGACGAATCCGATGAACATATTTATCTGAGTCCCAACTTACTCAAGAATTGTGACTGCAGTTGGTTGCATAGCTGTTGAAAAATACGTGACGAGTGTTAGCTTGTCAATAACACAAAAATTTATTATATCTTTGACTTCTTTTTTTTTTTTTTAAATTATTTTATTAAATCGGACTGGACCGACTCGAAAATAACGATAAGTTGCTAACCGTTATAACAAAAAATACGCGATTAGTTTTAACTTTTCAAATACACAAAAAATTACTTTTATCGTCGACATTTTAAAATGAATTAAATATCAAGTCGGACTGGACAGACTACTGGATGAATATTATGGAACTTACTGCGGTGTCATGTGCTGATTTTGAATTTCTATTAAAATAATGCATTCAAAATCAGCACATGACAGTGGCACCGGCTATAAATCAATACATAAACTTAATTCAATCCCCTATGCTCTTTTGTTCAATGTTTATTGACAGTTAAAATTAAATGACTGTGATGTAGAAAACTTTTAAGTAGTCTGGCGGCATTGCATTTCCTCGATAATTGGAAGACGTTCACACAATTAAAAGTTTGTAACATAATTCTTTTCAACTGTCCGATGACAAATTAATGCGGTGGTAATTAAAAAGGAAAAATACAAGATATTCCATCTCAAATTATTTTACCCGAAATATATAAATGTTTAAAATGAAATGACACATATTTTGGAATGAGACCACATTAAAAAAACAAGATAATAATAACAATAATAATTTTATGGATGATAAAGAATTTTAAAAAATCACAGCTAAATGTATGCCCAAGAAAAAGTGAAAACTAAAATCTAATCAAATCTAATGCTGTAAGTAGATCAATAGAGTTGTTTTAAATAGACTACTCTGGTCGTCAATTTTTAATTTTTAATTTTGCCTAAAATTTATATATTCTATAATAATAATAATAGCAATAATAATAATAATAATAATAATAATAATAATAATATTATTATTATTATTATTATTATTATTATTATTATAGACATGAAAACTAAGGAAAAATTTCTTTTTCTTACCTTTTTAAAATTTAAAAATGAAATATCCATTTTTCCGGAGGGAAATTTTTATACTGTATACGACAAATAACGTTAACCAAATAAATTCACTGATGAGGAATGAATTTCCTAAATGTGCACATCTGGCACATCAAAATTTAATTGGTATTTGTATTATATATTTACTTTACTCGAATTGTAAATATATTATTGTATATTACAGGTCGTAAGATAACTTTATCAACCTGTAAATCAATTTTGCAAATTATAAGTTACATCCTGTTAATTACAGGTGTGGGTCTAAATCTAAGGAATGTGTCTAATAAACAAAAGGATTAATAATAATCTTAATTATCGGTACGTGTCAAACAGATGTTTATTCCACTTCATTAATTAGTTTTCACGTAAAATAATCATAGAAAGTTAAACTACGAGTTCGGATTTGACTTATTTTAGTAGTGATAAATAATATTCTGTTGAGGTATGTTACTGGTATGACGTCACAACACGGGAGCCTCGATATCGACCTTTTTGATTTGGATTTCTAGAGATGTATTAGAAAATCACCGATATCTACCTTATTATGGAATGGAATTTTATGGAATTTTCGCTACAGCCATATTTAAGTACGACGAATAAAATATGTCAAAACTGAAAATCGTTACAGGTACCCTTTAATCTCTACAAAATTCAACAAATTTCACCTTATTCAAATGTTATCAAAATTCATGTAGAAAACCATCATCTTTATAAAAAAGGTTTAGTGATAAGACAGACATTTACAGACAGAAATACAAAGTAATATTTACAATTGGCTCAAATCTTTCTTCTTGTGAAAAAATCAGTTGTGAATTTTAGAAAACCTTTTTAAAAGAATTACCTTAGAATAATATTTCTTGGCTTCTTCTTTATTCTGTTTAACTCCATGACCTTCTTGTAAACATCTAGCATAATAGAAACATCCCATAGCAATACCTTTACAGATATAACCAGGAAGACACTCTGTCTGTGATGCTAAAATGTTCACATCATTGAAATGAGATATTCTACAAAATACAAAAATAATACACAAATATGAATTTGGTTATTGCTTTATGGATCAGAACCTTAAAACTGTGTTATGATAACTAAAGGTAAGATGATTATATCATGAAATTGTTACTGTAGATGTTTAGAGTTATTGTCTATCACCAATGCAGACAAGGTTTGGTTTCTGCCCGTCATCACATTTGAGAAGTTAAAGATTCATCTGCTTCTGGTTTATTCTTGTTTCTCAAATTTCAACATACACAAAGACCTCATAGAAGCTATTAACTGGGTCAATGAGAAAATATTCCATAACATAGTAAACAAAGTCTATATTTAAAAACAAGAATTCCACTGAATTAAATGTCCCACCTGGTTAGTTTTTGACTTTAACGTAAACTTTCACATTTTGACATGCTGCCCCTGCTGCCACCGACACCAGAAAAGTAACAACTAAGTCTTGCCTTATGGCAATGCCAGGCTCGACAAAAATGGTTTTGTGGAATATTGGTAGTTAAATCTTACTTTGAAGCCAGATCAGCCGCTTTGGTATAAAGTTTTCGTCTGTAGTAATGTGCAACTAAATTCCCCATTGCATATACATTTCCTCTATCAGAAGCTTCTTTGAGACAGACATATGCCGAATCTAAATCCCGCTGGACTCCAATACCATACTCATACATGACACCTAATGCTCCTAAAATTTATATATACATATACAGTTGTATATAGAAGCTGTCCCAATTTTTCAAAAGTCAGCTCAATAAAATCTGTCTATGTTTCATGTTACACCTGCCAATGTTTGTGTAAAAATTTCATGTGATACCTATCAATAATTGTGTAAAAATATCGTGTGATACTATCCAATGATCATGGAAACTATCTCTGTTCTACCATTTTTGGTTAGACTATCCTTTTTATCAGAAAGTATCTAACTATGCACAATTCTGTATTAAGTGGAAAGAGTAATTCCACATGAACACCATGATCTAATATGTTATATATACATCAATATAGATTCTTGTATTATAGGGAAATATTATGACAATTTTAACATCAAAACATTGTTTCTGTTGTAAGAGGAGTTGAATTTCTGAATACAATGTGATTTTTTCCCCAAATGCACCAGGTCAAGCTGCTTAAAAATTCTATCCAAGGTATGCAGTTGGCAGAGATGAGGCTACTTGGTGAGCTCCAATCTGAATACTGAGATCATGAAATTACCTACCCTGTGATTCTACACTGCCATTACCACAAGCCTCTGAATGCCAGAAAAATGCTTTTTGTAAATCCATACTATCTTCTCTGGAGTAAAACATTCCAAGGACTGTCTGTGCCATTACACTAGCTTTAGGATTTCCATCATCGGCTGCTAATAACCACCATCTACAATTTAACAAAGGTTAGTAATATTAGTTTTTACAAATTTTCAAAATTTGATGAATATTTAGTTAGCTGTTAGTAATACATGTTGTATCATTGAACACAAAATACATTTATACTATGGACCAAAATTTCATCTCAAGATTGACCTTTATTTTGTCAATATATGTAAATCAGTATTCCAATCAAATATCATTAACTTGATTAAGATAACAAAATTATTACTCAGTATCAAAAGGAGGCAGGAAAAATAAAAATATATTAGTCAATCATAAATGCACAATACTGGTATCCCTGTGACTATGCAATATGTCTTTAATGTGTAAATGTGTAATGATTTGTTTAAGAAACCAAAGTAATTTCACCTCTTGATTCTTCATTAACAAATGAGACTCTCACTGACAACAAATAAATTCTAGATATAATACACATACATAAATAATATATGAAAGATTTAAGAAAACCCAACATTGATTGTGTAAATAATGATAGACAAATTTGAATTTTGTAAGACTATAGGTGATCAAAAATTAAGCTACCTTTCCTCCTTATGAGAAGAACATTATACAAATCAGATGTCTATCTCTTATTTTAATTTTTGTTATAAGATGGAATTGTTTTCTCCTATTGTGTTATATAATATGGTATGTGTATTAATATACCAGTATCTATATTTGAGTGTATATATAAATCTCTTCTTCTCCCTTACTTTTCAGCTTCCTTGTCAGACTGTCTCTCTACTCCATATCCCTGGAAATACGCCCGACCGATGTTATACTGCGCTGCATGTATAATATGTTTGACTTTATTACTATCAGACATGGCTATTTTCTTTAAATATTCTACACCTAATTTCTAAATAAAATAAAAGATGTAAATATTATATACCTAATAAGGCAATTCAACATTATTATTATTTCCAATTTAAATATTCTGGTCATCTTCTGAATCAGATTACAATATTTATGGTATATACCGGTAAATAAAGTTCACATGTCTTACAACTGCTGCAATGATGGTTCTTGGATATACACTGTATAATGCAAATTTTTTATTAATCTGTTATATTGTATGATGAATAACTGATATTTTTAGTGGTGTATACAAGACAGAAAACAAACCAAAATGATTTGTACATTATTTAAAGTACAGGAAATCTTTTTTTTAACTCCAATAAAACAATAATATCACAGTTATTACTGATAATTTAATTCAGACATTTTTTCAAGGAATAAATACAAAATAATAATAATAATAATAATAATAATAATAATAATAATAATAATAAATAATATTAATAATAAAATTTAAAACATTTATTTGAGTTTAATGTCAGATGATTAAACTGAATATTTCATTATTACTGTTATTTATAATCAGTTGATCACATCATATCTGATGGGTGTGGCTAACCTTGAAAATTTGATTATGCAATATAAAGAAAAGATCTTTATCATGTTGTCCCCATTGCTTTGTAATGTGGTTTTTATATAAACAATTAAGAAATAAATTATAATTTTATAATTGAAAATAAAAGTGTGAAAAAGAAACAATTAATCAAAATGTTTCAAAATACATGTATAGATTGGAGGTAAAGCCAATAAAGCCGTTTTGGAAACTTTGTACAATTTTTAAAGAATACTAGTATACATGTACTGGTATTACACATTTAAACAAATACTGGTATCAAGTTATTTCTTAAAAAGCTAAATGATAAGTAGAATCAAAGCTCTGGTACAGAACATTATTTGTCTTTACTGTGATGAGATTAACCCAGCATTGATCAGATGATAACCCATTACTGTGATGACATTAACCCAGCATTTATTAGATGATACATCTTTACTGTGAGGAGATTAACATAGTATTTATCAGATGATAACCCTTTACTGTGATGAGATTAACCCAGAATTTATCACATGATAACCCTTTACTGTGATGAGATTAACCCAGCATTTATCAGATGATAACCCTTTACTGTGATGAGATTGACCCAGCATTTATAAGATGATAACCCTTTACTGTGATGAGATTAACCCAGCATTTATCAGAAGATAACCCTTTACTGTGATGAGATTGACCCAGCATTTATCAGATGATAACCCTTTACTGTGGTGGGATTAACCCAGTATTTATCAGAAGATAACCCTTTACTGTGATGAGATTAACCCAGAATTTATCAGATGATAACCCTTTACTGTGATGAGATTAACCCAGCATTTATCAGAAGATAACCCTTTACTGTGATGAGATTAACCCAGCATTTATCAGATGATAACCCTTTACTGTGATGAGATTAACCCAGCATTTATCAGAAGATAACCCTTTACTGTGATGAGATTAACCCAGCATTTATCAGATGATAACCCTTTACTGTGATGAGATTAACCCAGCATTTATCAGAAGATAACCCTTTACTGTGATGAGATTAACCCAGCATTTATCAGATGATAACCCTGTACTGTGGTGGGATTAACCCAGTATTTATCAGAAGATAACCCTTTACTGTGATGAGATTAACCCAGCATTTATAAGATGATAACCCTTTACTGTGATGAGATTAACCCAGCATTTATCAGAAGATAACCCTTTACTGTGATGAGATTAACCCAGAATTTATCAGATGATAACCCTTTACTGTGATGAGATTAACCCAGCATTTATCAGAAGATAACCCTTTACTGTGATGAGATTAACCCAGCATTTATCAGATGATAACCCTTTACTGTGATGAGATTAACCCAGCATTTATCAGAAGATAACCCTTTACTGTGATGAGATTAACCCAGCATTTATCAGATGATAACCCTTTACTGTGATGAGATTAACCCAGCATTTATCAGAAGATAACCCTTTACTGTGATGAGATTAACCCAGCATTTATCAGATGATAACCCTTTACTGTGGTGGGATTAACCCAGTATTTATCAAAGATAACTCTTTACTGTGATGAGATTGACCCAGCATTTATCAGATGATAACCCTTTACTGTGATGAGATTAACCCAGCATTTATCAGATGATAACCCTTTACTGTGATGAGATTAACCCAGCATTTATCAGATGATAACCCTTTACTGTGATGAGATTGACCCAGCATTTATAAGATGATAACCCTTTACTGTGAGGAGATTAACCCAGCATTTATCAGAAGATAACCCTTTACTGTGATGAGATTAACCCAGCATTTATCAGATGATAACCCTTTACTGTGATGAGATTAACCCAGCATTTATCAGAAGATAACCCTTTACTGTGATGAGATTAACCCAGAATTTATCAGATGATAACCCTTTACTGTGATGAGATTAACCCAGCATTTATCAGAAGATAACCCTTTACTGTGATGAGATTAACCCAGCATTTATCAGATGATAACCCTTTACTGTGATGAGATTAACCCAGCATTTATCAGATGATAACCCTTTACTGTGATGAGATTAACCCAGCATTTATCAGATGATAACCCTTTACTGTGATGAGATTAACCCAGCATTTATCAGAAGATAACCCTTTACTGTGATGAGATTAACCCAGCTTTTATCAGATGATAACCCTTTACTGTGGTGGGATTAACCCAGTATTTATCAAAAGATAACCCTTTACTGTGATGAGATTGACCCAGCATTTATCAGATGATAACCCTTTACTGTGATGAGATTAACCCAGCATTTATCAGATGATAAACCTTTACTGTGATGAGATTAACCCAGCATTTATCAGATGATAACCCTTTACTGTGATGAGATTAACCCAGCATTTATCAGATGATAACCCTTTACTGTGATGAGATTAACCCAGAATTTATCACATGATAACCCTTTACTGTGATGAGATTAACCCAGCATTTATCAGATGATAACCCTTTACTGTGATGAGATTGACCCAGCATTTATAAGATGATAACCCTTTACTGTGATGAGATTAACCCAGCATTTATCAGAAGATAACCCTTTACTGTGATGAGATTGACCCAGCATTTATCAGATGATAACCCTTTACTGTGGTGGGATTAACCCAGTATTTATCAGAAGATAACCCTTTACTGTGATGAGATTAACCCAGAATTTATCAGATGATAACCCTTTACTGTGATGAGATTAACCCAGCATTTATCAGAAGATAACCCTTTACTGTGATGAGATTAACCCAGCATTTATCAGATGATAACCCTTTACTGTGATGAGATTAACCCAGCATTTATCAGAAGATAACCCTTTACTGTGATGAGATTAACCCAGCATTTATCAGATGATAACCCTTTACTGTGATGAGATTAACCCAGCATTTATCAGAAGATAACCCTTTACTGTGATGAGATTAACCCAGCATTTATCAGATGATAACCCTGTACTGTGGTGGGATTAACCCAGTATTTATCAGAAGATAACCCTTTACTGTGATGAGATTAACCCAGCATTTATAAGATGATAACCCTTTACTGTGATGAGATTAACCCAGCATTTATCAGAAGATAACCCTTTACTGTGATGAGATTAACCCAGAATTTATCAGATGATAACCCTTTACTGTGATGAGATTAACCCAGCATTTATCAGAAGATAACCCTTTACTGTGATGAGATTAACCCAGCATTTATCAGATGATAACCCTTTACTGTGATGAGATTAACCCAGCATTTATCAGAAGATAACCCTTTACTGTGATGAGATTAACCCAGCATTTATCAGATGATAACCCTTTACTGTGATGAGATTAACCCAGCATTTATCAGAAGATAACCCTTTACTGTGATGAGATTAACCCAGCATTTATCAGATGATAACCCTTTACTGTGGTGGGATTAACCCAGTATTTATCAAAGATAACTCTTTACTGTGATGAGATTGACCCAGCATTTATCAGATGATAACCCTTTACTGTGATGAGATTAACCCAGCATTTATCAGATGATAACCCTTTACTGTGATGAGATTAACCCAGCATTTATCAGATGATAACCCTTTACTGTGATGAGATTGACCCAGCATTTATAAGATGATAACCCTTTACTGTGAGGAGATTAACCCAGCATTTATCAGAAGATAACCCTTTACTGTGATGAGATTAACCCAGCATTTATCAGATGATAACCCTTTACTGTGATGAGATTAACCCAGCATTTATCAGAAGATAACCCTTTACTGTGATGAGATTAACCCAGAATTTATCAGATGATAACCCTTTACTGTGATGAGATTAACCCAGCATTTATCAGAAGATAACCCTTTACTGTGATGAGATTAACCCAGCATTTATCAGATGATAACCCTTTACTGTGATGAGATTAACCCAGCATTTATCAGATGATAACCCTTTACTGTGATGAGATTAACCCAGCATTTATCAGATGATAACCCTTTACTGTGATGAGATTAACCCAGCATTTATCAGAAGATAACCCTTTACTGTGATGAGATTAACCCAGCTTTTATCAGATGATAACCCTTTACTGTGGTGGGATTAACCCAGTATTTATCAAAAGATAACCCTTTACTGTGATGAGATTGACCCAGCATTTATCAGATGATAACCCTTTACTGTGATGAGATTAACCCAGCATTTATCAGATGATAAACCTTTACTGTGATGAGATTAACCCAGCATTTATCAGATGATAACCCTTTACTGTGATGAGATTAACCCAGCATTTATCAGATGATAACCCTTTACTGTGATGAGATTAACCCAGCATTTATCAGATGATAACCCTTTACTGTGATGAGATTAACCCAGCATTTATCAGATGATAACCCTTTACTGTGATGAGATTGACCCAGTATTTATCAGAAGATAACCCTTTACTGTGATGAGATTGACCCAGCATTTATCAGATGATAACCCTTTACTGTGATGAGATTAACCCAGCATTTATCAGATGATAACCCTTTACTATGATGGGATTAACCCTGCATTTATTAGATGTTTACCCTTTACTGTCACAGTGGTGGGATTAAACCAGCATTTATCAGAAGATAAACCTTTACTGTGATGAGATTAACCCAGCATTTATCAGATGATAAACCTTTACTGTGATGAGATTAACCCAGCATTTATCAGAAGATAACCCTTTACTGTGATGAGATTAACCCAGCATTTATCAGAAGATAACCCTTTACTGTGATGAGATTAACCCAGAATTTATCAGATGATAACCCTTTACTGTGATGAGATTAACCCAGCATTTATCAGATGATAACCCTTTACTGTGATGAGATTAACCCAGCATTTAACAGATACCTCAAATCTACACAAATTCTATTAAAAATACAAGATTTACATAAAGTTAATAAATAAATCAATCAATAATGTATAATGACAGAGGTCTAGTGAGCCAGCTGTTGCTAAATTTCTGGTGTGAATGGTAAAAAAAAGAAAAAAATTAAATTCATAATTAAATGACATGTTTTAATTACTTTCCACAGGGAAAAAAAGGTAAACAAGAAATTTTTTGTGAAATATTTTGGAAACAATGCTTCTTTAATTCTTATTTATTTTTAACCACAAGACTCTGCCATTATAAACTGGGTAACTCAGAAATTACTCTAAAGTTTTGTGTTCAATATTTATTTTACTATATATATATATATATATATATATATATATATATATATATATATATATATATATATATATATATATATATATATATATATATACACACACACACACAACATATTAACTGATTACCCAGTAGAAGTATCTATTTTCTAAGTTAGTTATGAATACCTTATAGGTTTCTATAAGGTTAAAATACATGTGTTATTAAACAACAGACAAATACATCACAACAATAAACGTATTAACAACTAGTGTTAAAACATGTAAGCAAAGTATAAGTATAGTTAATAAAGGAGAAAAAAGCTAGTAAAGCCAACATGTGATACAACTTTGATCAAATTTCTATGTCTGGCCGTTTAAGGTATGAAACAGCACCCAAGGTATAAAAGCTGATTTATAACCAAAGAGGGACACAAGTCCACAACTTAAAGGGTACCTGTAACCAAAAATCTTTTTATCACAATTGTTTTATATATTATTTAAATATAACAATATTGAAAACCGCATCAAAATTGGTGACAAAATAAAAAAGTTACAGCGGTTTGAAATCCACATTTTATAACTTTCTCTTTATCGAAAAGTGAAACGCCTCGTTTTGAGTTATAAACGTGTGACGTCATTGCAGTATAAGAAGTAGTGTCTAACATAATAGACAGTAGTAACAATGATGATATATTGATGTATGTAGAAGAAAGTAAAGACTCTGACATGTACCTATTTATGTCAAATAGTTCGTCATTATTTCGGGAAGCAGTAGACAATCTTTTCAGTGATGAATTTGGAGTAAAACCGTTATTTATTCGAACCAGAAACGGTCGAATCTGATGAACATATTGAGTCGAGTCCCGACCTGCATTTGGTTGCATAGCTGTTGAAAAATACTTGACGAGTGTTAACTTGTCAATAACACGAAAAATGATTATATCTGTGACTTAAGAAAATAAATTATTTTATGAAGTCGGACTGGACAGACTCGAGAATTACGATAAGCCGCATAGCATAAAAATTCGAAATCAACACATGACAGTGGCACCGGGTAAAAATCAATACATAAAAAACCAATCGCCTATGTTCTTTTGTGCAATGTTTATTGACAGTTGAAATTAAATGACCGTGATGTAGAAAACTTTTAAGTAGTCTGGCGGCATCGCATTTCCTCGGTAATTGGAAAATGTTCACACAATTAAAGTTTGTAACATAG
>JARBDR010000480.1:0-30148 GCA_029721355.1 Tegillarca granosa | reverse complement strand
TTTACATTGGTCAAATTTCAACAACACAGATATTTTCCGTATGACCTGATTTGACTTAAGTTGACCATAGCAAAAGTTTTTGTTACAGAAACCGTCGTTTTTATGTACGGAATAATGGTGTTTTACGCTAAAGATAGGATGTTATCATTTATATCATGGCGGCCAGTTCTATAATGGTATAGGAAATCGAAAATTTTTTTCGAAAACCCCCATTCTTCAGCATCTGTACTAACAAAATCTCGCAATTGTAGGATTTTCCCGAGTTTGGTTAAAACCAATCGGAGATAAACGCTGCGATTTAAAGCTTTTTAAAGGTACTCGTCAACTTTTTTTAGCACAAGACATGTACTGAAAAAATATACTGACATAAAACAATGTACTAACAGAAAACAATTTTTATATTTCTAAAATCAGTATTCAAAATTTCCGTAACATTTTAACAAATATAAGGTAAAAACCGGTCATTTTAGAAGATAAAATTTATTTACAATATTACTTACTAATATCGGACTCGAAGAAGAAAACATATGACATTACCATTATATTCTTATTAAGCTTTCAGTTTGTTATTGTTATGTTGTCTAACTTCATATCACCAGTTTTCAGCTGTTACTGTTATTGAAATATTCTTTAACTTCATATCACTATCAGCAATTTCCAGCTGTTTTTGTTATTGTTATGTTGTCTAACTTCATATCACCAAGTTTCAGCTGTTATTGTTATTGTAATGTTCTTTAACTTCAGGTACTGGCCACAAGAGCAAGGTTTTAAATCTTTTTGAATTGTATAAGAACAAGTTCGTGAATGCATGTGACTTGCCAGCCATGTACAAGTGTGCACTCAGGGCGACTCTTTTGTAAGGTGCTATCCAGTCAATATTCTGCAGATGAACATACCAATCCCCCATTCCATCATCCTGACACCGAGTGAACCAGTCGATTATGCCGAGTGTCAGACGAGGTTAGCAATATCTAAAATTTCAAGTTCGAATCCTCGACTTGCCGTTCTTAAGGGAAGTCTCCAATAGTAAGCCACTGATGTGGTCATTAATATTTCTTCAAACGTTTTCAGTTATTACAAGGAAAGTATCCAACAGTAAGCCACTGAAGTGGTCATTTAATATTTGTTAAAACGTTTTCAGTTATCATGATTATTATCCGAAAAGATTGGCATATGGTCTAAAAATGAATCATGAGCAGCTAGATTTTAAAATATCAATAACATAAAGCAAAAAGCCGTTTTTTTATCGTAAGATTTTTTTTTTTTTAATTTCAAGCTCCAACGCCAATTAAAAAGTTATTTCAATGTTTTTTTTTTAACATTCACGCTCCAACGCAAATAAAAAGTTATTTCAAAAAAGTTGCTAAGTTTAAATGCTGCATACATTCTTACCCACAGTTTTTGACCTATTCGCCACGAGGGCAAGATTACTTTTCTCCAAGTATTTATCCTAAAAAAGGATCGTGTATGCTGGTGGTGCGCAAGTGTGTTTAATGCTCTCTCTTCAACTAGCACGTCTTTCGGAACAATTTGTTGTTTAGGTGCTAGTTTACAGGGTAGTGTTTAACCAATTATACTATGAAACAATATGCTTGTTACAGAAATAAAGCTAACCAGAGACAATCAGGGTTCCACACTTTAAATACTTTACATCTACATGGCGCAAAAAATATCCAACCACATGCTGTATAAGAAACAGGTCAACAAAACATCTCAACTATTATACAGCAGAGAAGATGGAAATGGGCATGTTATGGACAAAAACCTAGAGAGCATTACAAAAACAACTCTAATGGATTACAGATAATGAAAAGAGAAGCATGTGAAGAACAAGAAAACATCGAAATGACCTCGGGTGAGCTGGAGATGATTGCCAAGGAAAGGCAAGATTGGACGTCCCTGAATGCAGCGTGATGTGCCACCAGGCACGATGAGGATAAGTTAGAAAGTACATAAAATAAAATGTGCTGTAAAATGTGTTTTTGATATCATAATACAGGTGGTAAGTGTAATTACTGTAAACGTGGTTATTTTCGCGAATAGAAGTTTAGCGAAATCGGATACTTGATATTTCGCGTAGGAGAAATTTTCGAGATCTTGCCGATTATGATCTTGTGTGGAAGACAAGTTGAAGGCAAAAATTCGTCAGAAAAAGAATGATTTAAGCGAAAGTGTAAATTATCTTAAAAAGATATGTCAAATTTTTATATCAAAACTTACATTTGAGATAGGTTATTGAAACACGTAATAAATTTTAGAAATATAGTGATTTTGTGATCAAAGCTTTCCATACAGCTGGTATTAAAGGTGTACAGATTTATTTTTAACTCTGACTTGGTCAAAGTCTCGCTTAGTGACCGGTTAGTTGTATAGAGACTTACTGGCGGAAATCATTAATTGTAGATAATTTGAAGGATGAAGAGTTTTGAAGTCAAACTTTAATTGTATTTAGCTAGGTAATTTTTAAACATAACAAAATACTGGATTATAAATATTAGAGCAGCAAATGTAGTCTTCATTCTTCTGATGAGGTGAATAGGTAAGAAGCATGCTACAATGTGCTTGGGTTTTCTTAATATTGTCACGAGGGGCGATTTTTTTAATTCGCAAAAAATAACCACGTTTACAGTTGTACAAAAGATCGCTGGGCTTAAATATCAAGTTACCTTATATCCCGATCAAGGCAGATTCCAGTTCGGGAAATTTGTTATTTCCCTTGCTGTAGGTTCCTGGTTTTCTTAACCAATCGAGAATTTATCGTCTCCATAGAATCTAAAAAATCTTGATCTAAGCGTTATACCTCATAACTCAACTCAACTAAACTAAATTCCATCTTAAAGGACACAGCAAGTGCTAACTCGTTAAATGTCAACATCCGCAACAAGTTCCCTGTACTGTACAGGCAATGGGCGCTTGACAATTTAACAGCTAATAAAATGTAAAAGTAATTGATGGTGAGATTAGATACAACTGTGCTATATATAATTTTTTTAAATTATTTGTATTTTCCAAACTGATGTTTTAATTGTAGAATGGTTTCTTAGACGGAAAATAAAAAATTATCCCCCGGTCGGTCAAAAAAATGATGTGATTGTAATAAAAACCGGCTTCTTTTTAATATTTAACAAAGCACAAACAAAGCACTAGTATAAACAATTTTACATGGACTTTATCTTGGCCGGCGTAGTCATAAAATAAGTAAACGACCATATTACCTTTATAACATATGCGTTATTTCTTACACAAACAATATTTGTGTTGTTTTTATAAGCATTGTTACAGTAAAAAAAATTGTATAATTTTAAAACTGTCTAACGTTTCTTTTTTGGATACATTTTTCAAACTGTTTTGGAAACAATTTTAAAATCTATTAATTGTTTTTATCTCTTTATTGAACAATCATTTAACAAAAACTATTGAATGCGTTTTTTTTTTCTTTTTATTATTTTATTTTTAGTCCAGTAAAGTAAGTTGCATAATAATGAAATTTAAAAGACAAGTGTGACTTTACAGACACTCTGTCACCTTGTTCCAGTCGAAGAATCACGGCATTGGATAAAGATTTCCACTGCTTGCCGTTCTTATCTGTAAACACATAAACTACAAGTCTGTCGTTTTTGTGCATCTCTGCATATGCATCATTTGTGTAAGACATGATGTTCACGAAAAAGTAATATAATCCTGGTTCAGGACAATAAAAAACTCCATCTGAAGCATTCAGCTCTCCTCCAACATTGGTGATTACTTTGGTAAACTTTAATATCTGTAGTCAGGAATATGTTTCTTCCCTCTGTAATCCCGCAGTAAATACAATTTTATTTTCTGTAATAAACATATATAATAATAGAGCAAAATGTTATAAATAACAAACATTGTGCAATAAACAATACCTTAAAGAAACATAAGTAAAATAATAATAATAAACTAATGTGTTAACCGAATCAAAAATATGAAAATGATTTTAAATATTGAGTTTTTTTAATTCTATAAAACCTCATTCAATTTGATTTAAGACATTCATTAAAAATTACAAAATATTATTAAAATTTAGGTAAAACAGTCATTTAATGTTGTATCAATCATTAAGAATAACTGTCATTTAATTTTGTATGAACCACAGTAGCTCCATTTCACAAATTGCATTGTGTACGGATTTAATAGTATTAGATCTCCTATTTTGAAACAAACATTGGATCCACATGAACAAATGAGATACGGTTAAAAAAATGAGCCTACAGTAGTGCAAAAATCTATCCCAAATCTTTATCTTCTCTGATTTTATATGATGTTTAAGCCAGTTATTAAATCTTTCTTAATAAAGTGTTCTTCACCGTGGAAAGTCGGACTTTTTAAGCACTACCGTATTGGCGAATTAATCGATGACATTTAAAAAGTCAACTCTGAAAACTGGTAAATTTAGTTATAAACGTGAACCTCCATCAAGAAAGTGAGAACGGATGCACCTTCTGTCTAGCTACTTACACCCGTCAAATGACTTTGGAAAAATTCTCAAAACTGGACTCTTAATTGTATATTACTTTCACGAATGAGCGATAAAAACGGGTGGGAGGTTAAATTAAGGGTTATATTGAGAAAGGAATGTTTTATTATGAAATATTTAGAAGGTAATATTTTAAAATTAAATCAATGTTACATGATCAAACATCGAATTTTATGTTCGTGGATATAAAAATTTTTAGATTGTTCTCATGTTGTCCATTAAGGTCATTTCTAACATACCAAATGTCACTAAATTACAGTTTCACTTAAGAGTAAACGGCATTCAATATTTTCTGTTCTGATGTCAAAATCCCACAGTGAAAGGTAATGAGGCTATAATCCAGTGTTTGCTACAAATGCTGAAAGGCGCTATTGGGCTTGCATCTTGAACGTTGATTTCCTAAAATTAAAATAACCGCCTTCTAATCTTTAAAACAACGATTCCTAAAGGAAATTTAATTTTCAGCATTTGTATTTCAAATTGTTTCTTTTATATCAAAATTGGGTTCATAATTAAACACAATCAAACCTGTCTATGTCAAAATCACAGACCTAAAAACAAAGTCACACTTTAAAAACTGGCCTAAACACGTGAACTTTCCTTTGGTAGTAAGGCTTAAGAGTAAGTACTTATTGTCTAGCTAACTCCACACAAAATGTGCGATTGCAAATTTAAGAATACACAGTACTATGAAACGTCAAATGTATTCAGGGCTAACTTAGATTCAGCCATTTTAGAAGTATAAACAATTTTGTAATGATGAAGGTCATAAATGATAAAGAGGGCTTGGCAATCCTAGGCTTGCTATATTGCCGTATCAACAACTTATTTGTAAATGCACGTGAAGCTTCGTTGTAGAGTTACCTTAGTATGAACGAGTTCTACCATACCGTATTTACTCCGGTAACAATTCAGTAAATAAAAGAAAATTTAACTAAAATTTTATTTTTAATCCCATTGTTTGTAATTCTTTCTGTATAATGTTTGATGCTAATGCATAACGAAATGAAAGATATAAAATATTTAGAATGATTTTTCTGAAACAAAATGTGTTAAGAAAGGGTTCTGAAACATCGAATAAAATAAAGCTATAATTAATCTGTACTTTAATTGGGAAATTCATCTAGTCGTTTTTCTCAAGCAAAAAAAATAAATAAATAAATAAAAAATTAAAAAAATTAAAAATTAAAAATAAAAATAAACAACAAATCAAGACGCCGCTACCTTTTAAAGTTGAGCAGCAGAGCAAAACAATCCTAAAAATTTTTCTCGAGCCTGGCATGGCCATAAGGCGAGAATTAGATGTTAATTTTCCGGTGTCGTAAGCGGCGGCGTGTCACGATGAGAAAGTTCATGTTAAAGTACTACTCTATCAAAAATTAACAAGGCGAGACATTCAAATCCGTGGAATTCTTGTTTAATATAACTTTTTCTAAATCGCTTAAATAACGAAGATACCTTCAAAAGCAATATAACCATATAAATTGGATTAATAAGACCAAATAAAACAAACAACGCATAATTTGAAATTAAATTAAACAGTTTTTAAGCTGACCTACATTTCTGAACTGATGGACTGATTTTCCGAAAATCGATGTTACAACGTCGCGGCGTTATAATACATTAAATGTTACCTTTAAAAGACGATAAAATGTCTTGTAAAAACCTGAAAAAGGTTTTAAATTGAAATCTTTTTATTTATTTTCTTGTTTATTTCAGTAATGCCATATAAATGACATTACAATTAAATTCTTTGGTAAAAAAGGTACTATATTATGTCTCCTGACAACACATTTACCAACAACAACGTACGACCATTATACGTTTGTAGGACACGCATGTCAACTTACAGGTTGACGTTTCCCATAACAAGGAAAACCCTCGGGGAGTTTTACTCCACCAGAAGCGAACGAGTTAAACCATACCGTATTTACTCTGGTAACAATTCAGTAAATAAAAGAAAATTAACTCAATTTTTATTTTCAATCCCAGTGTTTGCAATTCTTTCTGATGATGTTTGTTGCTTATAAAAACAAAACAAAAGATATAAAAATGTTGAAAAAGATTTTTCTGAAAAAAAATGTTTGAAGAAGGGGTTTTAAAATATCGAATAAAATAAAGCTATAATTAATCCGCACTTTAATCGGGAAATTCAACCATTGTTGAGTCTGGCATGGCCATAAGGCGAGAATTAGGTGTTACTTTTCCGGTGCCGTAGGCTGCGGCGTGTCACGATGAGAAAGTTCATGTTAAAGTACTACTCTATCAAATTCTAACCAGGCGAGCCATTCAAATACGTGGAATTCTTGTTTAATATAACTTTTTCTAAATCGCTTATATAACAGAAATACTTTCAAAAGCAATATAATTGTCATGTGCTACTTTTGAATTGTATTATTTATTGTCATGTACTACTTTTGAATTGTATTATTTCATAACAATTCAAAAGTAGCACATGATTTAAAGATATAAATTGGATTTATAAGACCAAGTAAAATTAACAACCGAGCAGGAATGAATTTCAACACGGAAAAACCCCTAATTACCTAGCTCTCGTAAATAAATTTTATTATCTCGGATAAAAATAATAACACTCTACCAGATTAATTTCGAGAAAAAAACTGTTGAATTTCTTTTTGCCTAAATAAAATTAATAGATAAAAAGTTGATGTTGCTACACAAGCATGTTAATTGCATTTTAGTAAAAGACGACCATAGCGGAGCTGGATAGAGATTTAGTCTACAACAACCGATTAATTCTCTATAGTGAATACCATTCAGATTTACCTTGTTTTAAAAGACAAAACTCTGAAACACCTTGACAAGCTTACTCTGAAAACTCAATTTGCCAATTTTCTTTTAGAAATCTGTTTTATACGAGTACGGTATTTTTATAATATTCACTTTCGATACATCAAACGTGAAAGCCTGTAACAATTTCTTTCCTTCTCTATATGTTTTATAATGACTGCGATCTAAATTATTGCACTTATACGTCGGACATAATATCCATTCTTCAACAACAAATGGCCTTTCTTAGTTTTTGTTCTCTTCGTTCTAGCTGTAAACGAGTCGACGTTACAATCGCGTTTAAAAAAGACATAAAGGACATTGCGTATCTTATATTGATTTTCGACTTTCTCATATTTTGTTTTAAAGTAAATGGGTGTATTAATAAGAAAGATTTTTTGTTTGCTTTTTCTTTTTAAAGTTACAAATGTTTTTAATATTTGAAATCGTCATGATAATAAATACAATTTTTAAATAACATTTTCCAGACAATCCCATTAAAATAGTTAAATTAATCAACAAAGATAAAGGTTTCATAGTCGATTACAGCCAGTTATATGTTTTCAAAATGCAGCATTCATTTCCATAGTAATTTCAATGAAGATAACCTCGAAACAGCTAATTGGAATCATAATAGTTCTACAAATTATCACTCACCTTACCAATGTCCAAAAACTTGCAAAGAACTTAATTACAAAATTTATCAAGTTTGGAAATCCCGCAATAATTTATCAGAAATATCTAGTCACATTTTATTGACAAATAGCTCATATGCATGATTTAACTACAGTACCTTGAAGAATTTCCAAATTATTAACCTTATGGTTATGCAGCCATGATTTTGACATTTACAAATATGAACTTATATCAGAATGGTCGTAATATCAATACCTACAATATTCTTATATACATGCTTGCACAAAAAGTTGATGGTTTTCAAGATAATTCCCTATTACAGTATACTTATGCAAATATGACATTGACCTTTCAACATATGACCTTGAACCATATATCAAAATGATTGCCATGTCAATACCTACAATATTCTAATATACATGCCTATACAAAATGTTAACAGTTTTCAAACTAATGCGCAATTTTAGTATTTATAAGCTAAAAAAACATTGTAGGGACAACAACTCCTACATGGATTATCATATAGTTACAAAACTTTGTATCTTGTTAAATTATGCCATGCTGAACATTTTTACAATGTTTGGAATTCATATATCTCTTAATATTTGCAAGAAAATGGCCTAAATCTGCATAAATCACAAATTAGGTCATGACCTTGATTTGTGATTTTGACCCTATTTTAAAGATCTATTCATGAAAAAGTCAAAACTGTAAACCCAGTGCCATTATCTGACAGATAGTCAAGTTATAACAATTTGATGCCATTTTAGGAACTTTTTTAAATTAAACGCTAAAACGCGTAACCCATTTTTCGACCAAATTTTAAAAAATGAACAAACTATAGGCTGAAGACCCTAGAGAAGCCAAATATTAAATACATTTTTTCTCTCATCATTTGTTTCGGAGAAGAATATTTTATAAGATATTTGAACCCCTAGGTCACCTTGACCTAGATTTGGTAACCATGGCAACGCTATGAAGAAATCTGAATTGCATGGGCCCATACATGCGACAAAGTATCATTGAAATCTGTCAAGCAGTTTTGGAGAAGTCGAAAATATGTGTTAGTGACGCACTCACGCACGTACGTACGTACACACGCACATATACACGCCGTGCTATGCCATAAGCTCACATGACCTTTCGGTCAGGCGAGCTAAAAATTATCTGTAGTATAGAAATGATTTTTTTTTTTTAAAAGTTATTATTAATAATACTTTACCCTTGCCTGCTGCTTTCTTTAAGTCTTTTATTGCTTGTTGAATCTTTCTTTTAATCTTTTCATCCGAAAACAACCGAAACATTTGCTTTACAAAATAGCTGCCGCAACCAGTATGGCCTTTTCCTGTTTTAATTTCTACCCGGGCACCTTTTACAAAAACACCCGGATCCGCAAAGCTGTATATAAAACAAAGTATAATTATTTCTTTGAACATTTTGGAAGCTGATGACAAAAATTTGCCGAAACTGTTGAAACTTGCAGAATAAATTTAGTCATTTTTGCAACATATATATATGTTTTTATAGTACAACATCTGGCTTTGTATTTGCGTGAAGTTCCTACTTATGAGAGATTTGAGGATACAAGTTACAATCAATACTGTAATTATAATATCATGTTTAATTAAAAATGTAACAAGAAACCCAGTTATATATATTTTTTTTAATTTTTGAAATATTGTTTTACACATAGGCGTTGAGAGGCATTGTGATCCATTGTCATGCATTTTTGACAGCTTGTTACCGGGGTTTCCCCATTACATCTTATTTTTAGAAATCGTCAAGCTAATCACACAAACAAGTTTTTAAAAAGTTGCATGTAGTTTTCTAATTGTTTATTCTTAGGGAATTGTTAAATTTATAAGAAAGTCAATTTTATTGAATCCTTTAAGTTCGGGTTTTAGACCAATGAACCACTAAGAACCCTAAAAACCATTGGACTTGACAACACTGGAAACCTTTTTCTCTAGGATGTAATGAAAAGCAGTTTTTATATTTACATTCGACAATTTAAAGAAAAACTATTGCATATTCATATTAATATATATTTTCATACCATATCAATAACAGGTAACACATAAAGGTCTCAGCGGCTAACTTGTTTAGGCGCTAGACTTAAATACACAAAAGGTTTTTCATCGCCGTGCGTTTTGTCCGATCTTGCAGTGAGACCATCTTAAGATTTTACTTGCTATCTAGGTGCCAGAGAAATGGAGTCTGCACTAATCATCTGGCAGATTGAAGGCGATATCATATACGGTTACCACCTATTGTAGTCATAACTTTTTTTTTTATCCTACTGGTTGTTCATATTAGTTGTACAAATTCACTTTTAAATTAGTTTTAATTTCTAACTAAAACAATTGATTCTTATGAATTTTTCAAACCAGGAATAGCTACAAACTTTATCTTCAGGTATGCATATATGTATGTGTTAAAGTGGTGCTAGATCGTGTGTGTGTGTCTGTGTCTGTGTGTGTGTGTGTTTGTGTGTTGCTGAGTCCTTACAGTAATGAATGTATGTATATGTTTCGCTTATGAAAGTCCTTAGGCAAATTTTTTATGTTGAAGTGTATATGTAGTGCTCATGTATATTTATTAATTTTGAGATAATGATTTATTTTTGATGTGATGTATTTTTGTAGATGTTGAGGTGGTGCTCATTTATATTATAATTTCTGGGGTGGTGCTTAATTTTTTACGTCATGTGTGTTTGTATATGAGGAGGTGTGTAGTGCTCATGTAAATTTAAAAATTATGAGATGATGCTTGATCTTTTACGTTATGTGTGTTTGCATATGTTGAGGTGTGGTGTTCATGTAAATATATAAATTGTGATGTGGTGCTTGATCGTTTAGGTGATGTAGGTTTGTATATGTCGAGATTGTAGTGCTCATGAATATTTATAATTATAAGTGTTGATGGGCCGTACTTATAAGCTGATTGATCAACATTGCTATGTATGCTTGTATATACAAATATGCTGAGATGATTTTGAGCATGTTCATATATTGTTGCTTGTATACATTTTACTTAGGTGGTGCTCAATTGTCATCTAGTTAAATATATATATATATATATATATATATATATATATATATATATATATATATATATATATAAAGATCCATAAATATATCATAGATAGATGTGTTGGTTCTGAATTATCTCTCATATTTTTATTGTATTTAAATTAGTTGATCAGCATTGTAGCAGACAACAAATTTAGCTCATTTTTGTACTAATACAAGAAGTTCATTAGAATATAATTGATTAAATTACTAATTGTGATGATAAAACTTTACACCACCAGCCCAGGGCGACTTTAACGTGCTAAATTACAGAATTGCTGTGTTGTTGACAAGCAAATCAGTATGAAAGTTACATTTTACTGACTGACATTTGTAAACTTGTCGATACTCTGTCCTCTTTAATCCAAATACTTATTGAGAAAGCAGTATCTCAAATTTTAATGTCTTAGGCAAATTGTCATTAAATCATTCAACTACACATGCAGATTATATAGATGACGTTTTATCTCTAAAAATCCCAAATTTGGAGAATATTTGAATGCCATCATAAAAGACACGATAGATTCGCCATGTTATGCTTCATATTTGCAGTAATTTCCCTGCTTCTCCTGCTTATGGTGTATATGTTTCACAATTAATATGTTATGGTAGAGATTGTTCACTCTATGGGGACTTTCTACAACGATGCAAACTGCTGACAGTTAAATTGTTGACCCAAGAATCAAGGCCCTTAAAAAGTGTTATGGCCGTCATCACAATATTGTTGATAAGTATGTTGTCACTGTATACAAACTTCTACTGGATATATTTGACTTACCAAAGATCTTTGTTCCTTTCATTTTCAAAATTAACTTGCACGTGATGGGTGAAGCTAGCTAGACAGGAGGTGCTTAACCTTCTGAGGCAACCGCCTTACTTCCTTGATGGAAGTTCACGTGTATAACATATTTTGCCAGCTTTAAAAGTTTTTACTTTGTTTTATTTTTTTTATTGTGAATTGGACAAGGACTGGTATGTTTGTTTTATTACTACATCGAAACTACACGGGCATATTGATGTAAATTGTTGTCACAGAAATAAATCAAGCTACACATTTACAAATTAGTTGTTGACATGGCATTTTAGCAAGCTTTGGACTGCCAAGCCCCTTAAATAATTTTATGGCCGTTAAAACAATATTGTTTATATGTATAAAGTGGATGTATCTCAATTAACGAAAAATGCACATTTGTCACAGAAACATTTAACAGTTAAATTTTTACCCTCCCTGAGCGGGTACCGCTGCTAGTGGATTGAAACTCCTTGAGGGTATCCATAACTCAATAGGCTGTGCTTTGTGATGTCAGAAAATGTATCTTGTGACAAAATTTTCAGCTGTCTTAATTTTTGAAATTTAATAAAAACTAAGATTTGTATAAAGAATTAAATAGACGAAAGGAAAAGAGTTCAGGTTTTGAAAAAATTCCAAAGTGATTTGTTTAAAGTACAAAAACACAAATGAACATGGTTTTTAAATTCGAATCAAGAAGTTTGCGTCTCTCGGATAAGACTTTAGCTGTAGGTCCCATGTACCCGGCTGCCTCACGGGGCACGATAAAAACATCTATTTTAATCGTATACAGGGTAGATGTTTACGCCGTATAGGTCTACATACAGAAAAAACTCCGTCAACATTCTCGCATGTAAAAACCGTAAGTTCTTTATGAATCTTTAAAAATACGCTCAAACTGCAATGAAATTTGGTGTAAAGAGAGTTGCAGTAAAAGTAAAAAAATCACGCCTTAAACTTTTGTTATTATTTAATTCGGATATACTGCAGTGCTTAAGAACGTCAGACTTGGTACCGGAAGAGCACTGTTTGCATTAAGAAGGATTTGATCAATGACTAAATTCTCATCTACAATTAGAAAAAATAACTATTTCAAAGAAATTCATTGCCTTGCTGCAGGCTCGTTTTTTTCAGTTGTATCCTTTTTGTTAATGTTTATCCAATGGTTATTTTAAGATTGGAGATCCAAAATTATTGTCTCCGCACACAATACAATATGTGAATGGAAGTGACTTTTGTAACTTCAATATTAAAATGACTGATTTCCCTGATTTTTATTTGATTTTTTGTAATTGTTTACGCGTTAAATCTTAATTCATGAGGTTTTATCGAGTTAATAATTACCATTATCCGAAATCATCCGTATTGTAAATCAATTTTAATTTTTTTAAATCAAGTAACCTCTAAGTGTTTTTTTAAACTTGTTTCTTAACGTGTTGTTTATTACACAATGTTTGTTATTCATTACATATTGCTCTATTCTTATATATGTTTATTACAGAAAATAAAATTTCATTTACTGCGGGATTACAGAAGGATAAGACATGTTTCAGTCAACAGATATTAAAGTTTACCAAAGTAATCACCAATGTTGGAGGAGTGGTGAATGCTTCAGATGAAGTCTTTTGTCCTGATCAAGGATTCTATTACTTTTTCGTGAACATAATGACCTACGCAGTTTATACATATGCAGAGACTCACAAAAACGACAGACGTATAGCTTACATGTATACAGAGCACAGCGGTAATTACTGGAAATCTGGATCCAATGCCGTGAATCTTCAATTAGATCGAGGGGACAAAGTGTCCGTCAAGTCGAATTCGTCTCCTAACTTTTATCAGGATGCAACTCATTTTACTGGTCTTTAACTATAAGTTACGTGTGTTCGATATTTGTTCAATGAAAAATTTGAAACACATTTGTAGATTTTGACATTGTTCTTAAAGCATTTTAAAGATGTTTACAAATTAAAAATTATAAGTCAGTGATTTTTTAATTATAAATAAATTTTGGTGTTAGTATCGTTGGTTATGAAAGCAACCCGACTACTGTTTTTGAAATCAGTAGCGAATACATTACACAGGTTATTTAGGAACACTGTTTTGATAACAATATTCAAGATTTATATTTAATACCATTTTATTTTACTTATTTTATGATTGTGACAGTTTAGATGGCGTTTTAGTTGAATTGCTTATGTTAGTGAGCTTTTGTGCTTCGTTCAATATTAAAATGAAAGTCAGTTTTTCAATACAATCAAAACCATTATTTAATAATAGCAAGCTTGACAAACGTTTTGGTCATGACAGACCGGGGATAAAATCCTCTACTTCCCGACTTTAATCATTCTACAATTCAAACATCAATTTGGAGAAAAACCATCATAAATAAATTTTAAAGCATATAATATTTCTGATGACATGGAAAACACAATATGAAGTCAATTTGCAGAATGGGTAAAACTTCAAAACAGAAAAAAGGTGATAACTCAAGGATGATAATCTGGAAATCATCAAAAATGTAAGTAACTTGAAGTAAATTGAAATCGATTTGGCACACTGGTTCTGGAGTTATCATCCCGAAATGGGTGAAACTTCAAAACAGAAAAGGGACATAACTCTCGAACGATTATTGGGAAATTGTTCAAAATTATATATAAATATAAAATCATTTGGTTTGAGTTATCATCCGGAACTCAAATATTTCTGACGGACGGACGGACGGACAGAAGGGCGGATGGACATCAAGATCACTATATACCCCCTTCTTCGAGGGCAAGGGCATAAAAATACTTTAAATACTTTAAATAAATTATTAAGGCAAAAGTTAAAAATTATGAAAAAAGTAAGCTGTTTAGAACAATGCTTTGTAAATATGATACATATTTTTCAAATCATTCGCATGTGTGAAACGTATTGTTTGTGATTAGACTTCATGTTCAATTTAACAAAAAATAGAAAATAAAAAAGAAACAAAAATAAACTATATATATATATATATATATATATATATATATATATATATATATATATATATATATACATACATATATACATATATATATATGTGCGTCGGGCTTGAAATGATGAAAAAAGCTTTCCGATAAAATTGGCCTTTTTGCAATATGTTACTTATGAAATATTAATGAGTGAATTCATTGCCATTGGCCACGGTTGAAGTTTACGTGTATAATTAAATTTGTCAGTTTTCAAAGTTTATGCTGATAACAGGTTAAGTTTGCAGCAAACAAGCGAACTAATACTAATACTTGTTACAGTTATGGCTCGGATGAATGAAACAAATTTTGTCCTCGTACTTGCAAACAACAGGCGCAGAGGTAGCAGTCTCTCGAATTCCAAATTCTTATGAATGCCAGACGATAGCACATATTCTTTTTAAAAGGTTACTCTAACACTAAGCTTTAGAGGTGGCCACAAAAACACACAAGCTTAATTGGCTGTACATTGCTCTTGATTTTTTACGACAGATATATTGTAGTAAGGTTGTTTTACGCCTCAGTTAAGACGAGGAATAATTTTCCGAAATGTACATAAATGGCACATCAAAATTTATTAGGTATTTATGACATATATTAAGATTTTTAAAAATTACTTCGAGGTGGTTGTTTTGGGAATGGTGAATAAAACCAGTGTCCAAGACAGAAACCTCCGATATTTATTTGATAAATGAAAAAAATTCCCGGTCAGAAATTACACCTAGTCGATGAAAGACTTCTTGATCCGTTGCTTTGAATTTACATCACTCGGTCACCGAGGTCTCCATTAGACCAGTTGATTATATATTGTTCATGTAAATGAAATGTTTTTGGGATGGTAATACATAATACCCTGGCATTTTACAGTATAAAAACATAGTCCGAAAGACAAGAATCTTATATCACATCGCAGAAGTCTTCATTTATGTCCTACACGAATCCTGAATTCATTAAGTTTAACAAATTCCATATTGAGTGGTAAATTATTATTAAACATATAAACAGAAAACCGAATTTATAATTAAGAGTCTTACTAGTCGATAAAAGATTTGAGAAGGGTTTTACAAAAAGAACGAGCTCAGACAAATTAGCCATGATATCGAGGATAAACTAGGTCGGACGATTCACATGAACTAGGGGCTTCCCCATTAAAAACGATGTATTACTGCGCTGTTTTGTAAGGCTTAAACGATTAATAAAAACAAAAGTAGGATGAAACAATGTGTGATATAAGAGAAAGCCATGACCTTAAGGTTTAATTTGAAAATAAATACCAGCAAAAGGTGTGGGTTCGTTTAAAAAAGACCAATCTTCATTATGTCTATATGCAGATGTTGCTGTAAATTTAATATGTCGGCGCTGAAACATTTATTTATGTTTTACTGTATTTTTTAATATTTTTTCTCAAAATTGAAGTTCATTTTAATTAAAATATAACTACTTGATTTATTAAAAAGGTTGAAAAAATTGCATTAACAACTCACACGTCTTATAATATGCTAATAACAGATTAGGTATGCTGCCAAAAAAACCACACTTATACCTGTCATAATAATGGTCGGTGAATAAATCAATATTTTATCCTCGTACTTGCAAACACCAGACACAGAGGGAGCAGTCTCTCATATTTCAAATTCTTATGAATGCCAAATGAGTCCTATCAGTTGTTTTCAATAAAATGTAGAGATGAGCTGAATCTGGCCATTCTGGGATTGTGAAATAAAACAGTATCCGTGGAAAACCACCGATGTTTTGCAAGCGGACTTAAAAACTTTCTAACACTGTGATCTATCAGAATGGGATTTTAACCTAGGCTATGAGAGGCACTGAATTTTGTACAGAAGATTAATTCCTGATGGTGAAAAAACGGGAAATTTTCAGTACTTTCAGTAGTCTTCATTTTTGAAATTCATTTAACACCGAGGTTTTTTTTCTCTCATGCACAGCATTTCCTAGTTGGATTTGGATTCATATAATATTTGAATTTTGGATTCATTAATTTCCATGTGTTTGGATTTTCATTTTTATCTATAAACTTTTCGAACCCTAATGACACTGATGAGGAATGAAGTCCCTTAATGTGCACATTTGGCACATCAAAATTTAACAAGTATTTTGGTTAAAAAATAAAGATAAGCATTGACTGCAATTATTTGAAAACTTTTCAATTCAGTTTAAGACATAATATTCGGCCAGAAGAGGTCGGGTACTTCAGAAGGAAACACGTCATGTTTAGTTCTCTAGACTCGCCGTGTTTTAAATCAAAATTTGAAATGGTAGTTACTTTGCAGGATACTTTGTATACAGCGACACCATACTCAAGAATACAATAATAGCGATAAAAAATCGAGACATTAATGTACCTAGTTTGTACGGACCACAAAAATTAATAAGACTTAATTTTTTTTTACTGATTTATTGTTCATATTTATCATGTTTTGTTACTGAAATGCAAATTATGCATTGTAGTTTTATATTTTTAACCCAGTGAAATAAGTTGCCTCTGAGTGAAAATTAAATGAAGAATGTGACTTGACTGACACTCTGTCACCTCGTTTTAATTCAAGAATCACGGCATTGGATCCAGATTTCCATTTGTAGTGGCCGCTGCTACCTGTAAATACATAAGCGACAAATCTGTCGTTTTTGTGAATCACTGCATGTACATGATTTGATTGAGACATGATGTTCACAAAAAAGTAATACAATCCTGGTTCAGGACAATAAAAGACTCCATCTGAAGCATTCAGTCCTCCTCCAACATTGGTGATTACTCGGGTAAACTTTAATATCTGTTGACTGGAATATGATTCGTACTTTGGTATTCTGGCAGTAAAAGCAATTTTATTTTCTGAAAAAAGATACAATAAACAGTTTATTGTCAGAACATGAAATATAAAAAATTAATAAATCTGAATAAAACAATAAAAGATTTAAATATATCAGATTTAAAATTTTGAAAAAAAAAACCATCTATTTATTTTGCATGTTTTCTGAAGGTGACTTTTATATTTACTGCTAGAAAACAAAACCCATTGAAAGCTATCTAGGAAAAAATATCTTTAGAAAATGTAGAATCTGTAGGTTACTTTGAATTTGCGAGTATCACATTTCGCGTGCCGACTCCTAAGCATCATTTCTCAAACATGTAGATTCGATACCATTATCCTCTGAAATACCTTTACCTTTAGTCAAGAACTACTATTCAGCAATCGGTTAACTTACTAAATATGCTTAATAGTTCCGAGAAACCTTTAAAGACCTTCGTGTAAAGTTATTTAATTCTTTATTCTTGTTTTTTATAAAAAAAACTAAGGCTTGATCTCTCATGCAAAATATTTCTTCGCTGGATTTTGATTAATAGAATTTAAAAACTTTCGATTTATTAATTTTTCAAATGATTGAATTATGTTTTGATGTATCAACTTTTCGGCCCCTAGTATCACTGATAAGGAACCAATTGCTGAAATGTGGACATATGGCACATCAAAATTAGGTACGTTTTTTTTTTTTTTTTTAATTTTTTTTTTAAATTTATTTTTCTATTTTTTTTTTGTTAAATACTAATTCGTACAGCATGGTCCATGACTGGTAAATGATATAAAATATTAAAAAATATATAAGGCACTATATCATAAAAAATTAGTGCCGCCTTTAATTAATTTTTGTAACAAATATTAGTATAACAAGTATAGAATGTTTTTTAAATTTCCTAAGACTATAAATTCTATGTTGGATGTATCAAATTACTGATTGTCATATAAAGGCTATTGCGTCTAATAAGGCATGTTATATTGACTTTCAAGATCATAGTAGTTTTCTAACATTTCTTCGCTGTTTAAATTTCGCGATTCTGGAAATATTCGCAGAATTAAAAAGTAATCTACAGCGATGTAGTGGAAATCTGAACTTTTTTGCGTTGAATTTTCTTCAGGTCAAATACAAATATAAGTCAAATACAAATATAAGTAAAATTGACAATACGCAGTTGGTTTAATTTTTATTGCCCGACTAAAATTTTATAATTATTATTTGGTTTGTTATAAGAATTCTGCAAAAACAAATAGGCGCGAATGGGCTTGGCTACAATGTTTAACTAATAGTAAAATAAATCGTACGGTTTCTCGAATTTAAACATTGGTTTGGCTATTGTTTTTAGTTTGATTAATAAGACCTTTAAATAATATTTTTTTAAAATTCATAACTTTCCTAAATCATGTAGTTTTAATTGTTGTAACGTTTAATTTATCTGCTGTTCCAATTAAAGCAAGCTATATATCATGAATTTCGTTAACATGTGAACCAGTGCTAAAATTGTAAATAAATGCGAATAAATTACTATCTTTAAATTGACTCGAAAAGCATAGTTGCAATTACTAATTTTCATAACACATCTTAAGTGTTCTTTATATTAAGTCACATGACAGAATCGAATTTTAGCCATGATTTATCAGAGCCTATGACAAGAAAACCAGTTCGTATTAAAACTTTATCTTTTTCTTGATACGTAACTGCAACTAATTGAACACCTTTTGGTTCGGAAGATGTCAGGTTTAATAACATAAACTGTCCTCCATGAAAAAATAATTATAAATGTCTTCAAGCTTATTTAATCTCCTTTTTGTTTACACATGATTTCTTTTTTTTTTTCTTCGTTTGGTTTTTTTTTTTTTTTTTTTTTTTTTTTTTTTTTTTTTTTTTTTTTTTTTGCTTTTATTCAATACTATAACAATATAAGAATATAAGTTAAAACTTTGAAAACTGGCCAATTTAGTTACAAACGTGAACTTTCCACAGACATGAGCCCGAGTGCCCCGGAAGTGTAGGCATCTTGTCTTTCTAGCTACATCCGACATGTGTAAAGTCAACTTTGAGAAGGAAAGGAACATCGAACTATGGTAAATCAAATATACAGTATAACTTCGGATCCAGTGATTCCATACATATCATCAATATTGCAATGACGGATATAAAACTTTTTAATGGCCTTGATACACATAGACTTACAATTTCCTTGAGTCAACAATTTAATTGTAAGCATCTTGCTTCGTTGTAGAAAGTCCCCGTAGTGGGAACAAGCTCTATCATACCGTATTAAATGTGAAACATATACACCATACGCAGGAGAAGCAGGGGTACAACTGCAAAGAAACGAGAGTTAACACTAGAAAAATTGAAGTCATTACGTTTGTCGTAAAGCTTTAGGTTTAACCTTCGTTGGTGCCATCAGTTAAATATGAGAAGAAATTTGGGATTTATTTAGAGACAGAATTTCATCTATATATCTGTATGTGTAGTTGAATGATTTAGCGACAGTCTTTTTTCCAGATTTGACAAGGTTCTTTGAAAATTCTGATTCATATAAATAAAGATACTAATCAGCAAAGAAAGGTGCAAAATTTTTGCACATTGGTATACCGATTGTTTGTTGAATTCTATACTGCCTAACATAACAAATATGTTGTCTATCAATCTTCAGTATATACGTTTGCAGTCTGTAAGGTATTTTACAAAATAACCAGAACCCCTGTTGATCACTTAGTATACATGTCTTTTTTTTTTCTTTTGATTTTTTTGTATAAGAATGACAAATGAATGATTTAATTTTCGATGTGAAATATGTGAAATAGTGATGTCAAGTGTAGAAAAAAACAAACATTGTTATTCTTTTTACGGAAGATGAAGTATTAGAACAATGTTAAAGTATCTTTTTGGAATTTTGTAAGAATCCATATTTTATGATGCCAGACGTAGAATAGACTTTTGGTAAATACGTCTAAATATTATCTTTTAAAATTTGTGTCAGAAATACTGAAAATAATTTAATAGTACATTTAGAGAAACCTAGTACTTTATAACTTTATATCTTTCATTGTAGGGAATTTTGTAAAGTTTTAAAATCCAATACAAGTAAGAAAGGACTTTTTATCAACAAAATGCACCCATACTCAACTTCATAGGCGGAAAATCTTTAACAAATAAGCTGATATTTATTTCTTTCAAGTTTTTACTGCTATTTATATACTACCTTAGGTCCTTCTCACTTTATAGAGACAATCAAATCAGTGTTAAAATTTGATTTAAGGGGATAAAACTCCCAAAAATAATCACAGCAACAAACAAAAGGCAAGGGTAATCTGTATATGATAAATGTTCAAAACATATCAATCCAATAGTGTAAAAGGAGATTAATATACAGATCTTTTCCCAATGTTGAAAAATTCGAAGTCAAGAAAGAGGAATAACTCTCTACAACTGTAGCAACACGTTAAAATCAAGGGACAATTTGCAAGCGATAAAGAAGATGTCTGCAACGTTGGTTAAGTATAAGTTTAATCGTTAAGGAAGGAATTTAATGCACAAGGTTGTCGTTAATGTTAAAAAATTTAAAAAGGGACATAGCTCTCCAAAAACAAGAGGCCCAAGAGGGCCTGGCTGCTTAACTGACAGGCCAAACGCATTGCTAGATATGAAACATGAGTTTAAGCTAACAAATCCAATTTTGGAATTCTTGTGAAAGTGGGGGTATATTCACACTTGCTTTTAACTATTAGCTCAAACTTATAATTGTTTTACAAGTTTGTATTCTGGGTAAAATAATGATCAGTACTATGAGGACATACAAAATCCGATGAGTAAATGTCGTATAAATAGCAAGTGGTATTTGATGGGTCAGTGACCATTTTCACATAAACTATACCATTTCATATCTTGTATGCATGTTAACATGCTTTTTAAATACTGTTGGATGACCCATACAGTTATCAAGACTATAAACTGTTAAACTATAGCGGCAGTGTTTTAGCGCTGTTGGCAGTCGGTTTGTTTTGCTGAAATGATATTGCGCTAAAATCATGTGAAAAAGATTCCGAGTACACACATTAAGTTTGTGAACTAAGTTAAGGTGCCCTTAATTACTTATGTTCAAGGTAATTGATGAAATAAGTATGTACTAATATAAAGTGGTTTACAGTAGTTTCATTGAGCTTTTAAAAGAAGTGAATTGATGTAAAAAAAGGTGGCATTACCAGTTAGTGAACAATATATCTGTAAGTAGCAAAATGTACATAGGTTAAGGGTTGTACAATTTCATTCACCAATCTAGAAATGTGGTAGCAAATTTGGGCAATAAAATTAGGAAGATGAGATGTACATTGCTTATGTCCAATTATGGTTACAAAAGCACTGTTGTTACATATACATTCTGAAGTAATAAGTATATGCCACAGTAAAACCAAGGGTTCAGTAAAATCAAGTGTTTTAAAGTATAAAGTAGAATTCTAAAAAGCAGTATTTAAGTTTTTTTCTTATTAGGAATTAGAATTCAGAATCTTACTGGTTATATACAGGCAAAAGCAAGACGCATATTTCTACTGGAAAAAGCTAGTTATCTGCAATGGTATAAGTGAAATACTGGATCATTCTTAGTTTAGTATATTTGCGAAATGATTTGCCTAAAATTAAAAAACCCAAAGTGTTTGCATTATTATGAAATAAGTGGGATTAATCTACTCTACCTAGGGACCTTCCAAATTTGGTTTTATTTGGTTATGTGGTTTCAGAGAAGAAATATTCAAAGAATTGGCTATATTTAGCCGCTAATTTGCATATTGCGCCAATAACATTCCAATGAAAATGTTGCGGGAAAACCCGTTAAATATATTAAATGGTCAGAGTTCTGCACACCATGTACCAAATTTGAACAACATTGATAAAGAAATAAATATATTATAGCCATTTTCCTGTTTACATATTTATATTAACAGCGGCTATCTTGGATTTAAGATCCGGCTGGAAATTACAAACTTTATTTTACTCCACCTTCCACACCAAATTTGTTGATATGGTTTCAGTGAAGAAAATTTAAGTTAATGCACGCACGCGGAGGATAGACTAAATTCAAGGTAAGAAACTGCTAAATATGTTGTTGCATCAATGTCAAAAGTAGGTTTGAAACGTGCACGTTAAAATAAACATTTTAATTTAAAAGCATTTTATTAACTTCAGAAAACGATAACGGATAGAAATTTTGGTTAACAAGTCACCAATGAATTTTATTTTCTTTAATAAATACCGTCCAGTTTATCCTCTTTTAAATATCAAGATTCTGTTATACTTCGATAAAAACATCATATTAGCAAACAAAACTAAATTAGCTATTGTTTTTAAGAAAACATTGCTACAAAAGCACAATACTTATACATCTACTTTTGCCATGGACATGTTAAACATTGCCATAAGTTAAATAAAATCTGTAACGACTTTTTATACATTAAATATTTTAAGTAAAGAAATATAAAAATGATTTAGGTTTTCGCATTCTTTGTGGGGTACAGTTTATATCCTGCATTGACAAAAGACCTTTCTTAACATATTTTGATCTATTCGGCTAAGCGATTAAACACCCAATACCAAAAACCTTGCAAGCAACTGTTATATAAGTTAAATGGAACTTTTTTAAATATTTTAAATTATAATTAAATTGATTTAAAAATCCGAAACTGCTTCGGGTCTGCTTGACCTATTTTGACCATTATCCAGGCATATTCCCTATCAAAATAGATCTTTCGTGTCGGTGGTTTGACAGGAAACAATACTAAACTCATTTGAATTACAAAATCAATGAAAGATAAACTCAATATGGAAAGTTAGAATCATAACTTTTTAAGAGATTATATTAGGTATAAAAGTAAATAAACAAATGATTTACCTTTGCCAGCCGCTTCTTTCAATTGATCTATTGCTTGTTGTATATTTCTTTCAATTTTTTCATCCGAGAACAACCGAAACATTTGCTTTACAAAATAGCTGCCGCAACCAGGTTGGGTTTTTCCTCCTTTACTTTCTACCCGGGCACCTTTTACCAAAACACTCAAATCGGTAAAGCTGTAAATAAAATAAAATATAATTATTTCTTTGAACATTTTGGAAGCTGATGACACAAACCTCCTGAAATTGTTGAGAATTTGCAGAATAAATATAGTCATTTTGCAAGCATATATATATGTTTTTATAGTACATCTGGCTTATTATTTTCGTGAAGTTCCTGATTATGACAGATATAAGGATATATGTTACAATCAATACTGTTATTATAATATCATATTTAATTAGAAATGTAACATGCAACCCGGAACAGTTACAGAGTATTTTTCTAATTATTAGTTAAAGGTCAGTTTGTAAAATAATACTTTTATACGATAAAGTTGTGTTGTAGTCAATAAAGTTTTTACAAAAAAAGTTTTTATTTCTTCATTGTAGCCTCATTGTAAAATAACTAACAAAAATACCTTTTTAACTTTTAACATATTTAAAAACAAGTAATTCTTTTCATTACCTCCCCGTGAAGGTTCTTGCTGATCAAGTGACCTTTAATGCAAATTTACGGCTAAAGGCTTCTCATATTTGTCATATTGCTTGTAGAAAGTTTAAATAGACACCAACAATTCTCCAACATGTGAGTTTCGGTGCATCTTCTTTGGAAAAAGACTTTTTTCAGAATTTCCTACACATCGTATAAATTCATATTACCAGGATGTTCAGTATGTTTTGAAGTAGCTGGAAAATGTTGAGAAGTAAAAGGGACCATTTTAGTGAAAACTGAGTCGCATCAATGCGAAACGAGACGCGTAGCGTTTAAAGGGTAGATACGGGAGCGGCCTGTCCCCTCGTCTGTACGAGTTGAAGTTTGGAGGAACATCTTGGAATTTTTTTTAATTAAAAACTTTCTAGGTTAAGGTTGTGCTAGATCTTTATCCTGATGAATGGTTATCTGGATATTTTAATGATGTGGTGATGTGTTTTTTTTTAAATTTAATCGTATATTCACCTGATATGCGATATAATTTTTTTCAGGTTTTTTAAAACCAATAACCAGGGCTCCAAGTTGCGAGTAATTTACTCGAAAATGCGACCAAAAATTAGGCCTCGGTCGCCACGTGGCGACTGTACAAATTACCGGTTTCGACTTTGTCAAAATCGTTTTCCGTTCCGGACATTACTTGTATGATCTAGGTAATCCGAGTGTTTGTAAATGTACCGTTTTTTTAATGGCTGTGACAATCGCTTTCTTGACTCGGATGTATATATCGGCATGGCCTCCAAAAGGCAATCGTCTTTAAATACATTTATATTCGGCAAACCAAGTGATGCTTCCACTTCCAAAGTACAAAAAACAGACGAAATATCCTCGTCCAAAGTCGAGATAGACGAAACGTCAAAACGATCATTTGTAACTAAATGGTTATCTGAATTTCCGTGGTTGAGATTCAACAAGGAAACCTAACGAATGTTTTGTACTGTGTGTGAATCAGCACCGTTGATGGCGGGGAAGACAGACTTTGTTTCCTCGGGTTGCGCAAGTTTCAAGAAAGAGTCAGTTATTTGTCAATAAACAACACTATGCAGTGTTAAATTTGTTGTACTTCTATTTTTTTCATACATTTAATTTTGGCGACTACTCTTGAAGGTTGTAGCGAGTAGTTTTCTGTAAATGGCGACCAAAATTTTTATTTTGGTCGCCATATGGCTACCAAATTCTGAAACCTACTTGGAGCCCTGATAACAGTTATTAAATGTGGCATTGACACAATGCTTAATTTAAAAGACGCACTTGCGTTTCTGTCGCTACAACTTGCAGTTGCACTAGAGGGAGAATGCTAGACTGTGTCTAATCTTAAGTTGGAAGAAATGGTGACAGTGAGGTTTTACATGCGTCTGTTTCTGATAAGACATGACTTTGGACTGTAACAAAACGAACGTTATCGCGACGGGCTAGGATTGATATCGAAGAAAAATTAAAAAAATAAAGCAAACATACCAGTCCTTGTCCATTTCACAATCCCAAAAACAAAGCAAAAACATTGCAAACTGGCAAAACATGTTATACACGTGAACTTCCATCAAGGAAGTGAGGCAGGGTGCTCCGGAAGGGTAAGCACCTCCTGTCTAGCTAACTACACCCGTCATGTGCAAGTCAATTTTGAGAATGAAAGGAACAAAGAACTATGGTAAGTCAAATATATCCAGTATAAGTTGGGATACAGTGACTACATACTTATCAACAATATTGTGATGACGGCCATACAACTTTTTAAGGGCCCTGATTAGCCTAGGCTTGCAATATCCTTGCGTCAACAATTTAATTGTAAGTTATTTGCTTCGTTGTAGAAAGTTCCCATAGTGGGAACAAGCTCTACCGTAGCGTATTAACTGTGAAACATATACACTATACGCAGGAGAAGCAGGGACATTACTGCAAAGAAACGGAAAGTTGACAATAGAAAAATTGAAGTCATCACGTTTGTCGTATAGCTTCATATGTAACCTTTCATGGGTGTCATAATTGAGGTATAAGTCCAAATATGAAGCAGAACATGGAGAATCTGTCGTGTCTTTTATTTCAATCTCACTTGGATAGATGACATTCACATATTCTCCAAATTTTGGATTATTTAGAGAAAGAACGTCATCAATATATCTGTATGTGTAGTTGAATGATTTAGCGACAGTCTTTTCTCCAGATTTGACAAGGTTCTGTAAAAATTCTGATTCATTTGAACAAAAAAACAAATCAGCAAGCAAAGGTGCACAGTTTGTGCCCATTGGTATACCGATTGTTTGTTGAAAGATAATATTGCCAAACACAACAAATATGTTGTCTATCAAAAACTCTAACATTTTGTTGATGGTATCTTCAGTATATTTTTGTTTGCAGTCTGTATGGTGTTTTACAAAATAACCAGAATCCCGGTTGAGCACTAAATATTTATATCTTGGTTTACCGTTTTTGTAAAAGAATGAAAAGTGAATGATTTGTTTTAGACGTTCTTTCAATTTAGCATGAGGGATAGTTGTGTAAAGGGTAGAAAAATCAAGTCTTTATACTTTTTACCGAAGAAAGAGTATTAGAAACAAAATGGTCCAGTAGTTCTCTGAATAAGTCTGAAGGCCATCTTTGACGACTGTCAAAATTTGTGTTAGAATTACTGATAATGATTTAGTAGTACATTAAGAGGAACCTGCTATATATCTTTCCTTGTATTGATTTTTGTGAAGTTTTGGAATCCAATACAAGTAAGGCAGGTCAAGTTCTTACTGTTTTAAATTGATACCAAAAGACTCAAGGACTCCCCTATGATTGGAAAGAACTTCATCTTTGGTAAAATTAGTTTAGGTATAAGTAGGATTCTCCGATATACTTTCTAAACCAAGCTCCTTAAGAAGACATTCAACATAGAATTTCTTACAAACGAAAATAATGTTATTAGAAGCTTTATCAGCCGGGACAACAACATACCTGTTATGTATGTCAGTAAGGATTGCAGAAACATCAGGGTCCCTGAGCACTAAAGAAGGTTTAGTACCCATAGACCCATTAACTTCTGCAATCCTTGACTTGACAAAATTTCTAATTGTCCTTATCCAGTCGGATAAAGTATCAAGCTCTACGTCTTCTAATTTAGCCCAACCTCTAGCATACTCTTCAACAGAATCCATAATAATTTTGAAATTCTGTCCTCAAGTAAAAGGTTGAGCCTCTCTGTATTTAGGGCCTTTTGAAAGAAGACATCTTAATTTAGTATTCTCAATAATATTGAGATCACCTGTTACTACTTGCCCAGCTGGTTTATAAATATATTGGGAAGCTGAGCAAGAGCAGGTAGGTGGAGTAAAGTTATGAAAGTTTAGGCACTGCAAAGTATGTTTATGGTTAAAATTTTGGATGCAATGGGTTTATTGTAGGAGTAGGAAATTAGAGGTGGCGAGTTATATTTGAAATAAGTAGGGACTTTAGATTGTACTTCTTTGTTAAGTAGTATATTAGAAATATTGATAGCATCTATACCTTTGTTTGCATAATGTAATCTAAGAAATTGGCGACGGTTGTCGTCCAGTATATTGTGTTCCTGAGCAGGTTTAAATAACCTTTTAAATGCAATATCCATGATGATAGCATTAAGTTTAAACTCTGGTGTATTAAAATCTGTAGTAGTTTTGTATATGCATTCTTCTTGTAACTGATTTAGACGGGAAAGTGGTAAAGAGTACAGTTTGGTTCGAATATGGTGTAATCCGAGAGGTTTCTGAATGAATGGTAAAAGATTAGAAAAACTAACATCATGAATATTGGGTTTTTTGTAACTTCGATGTCCATGACTTCTTTTGTTACGTGTAGTTCTGTTGAACAGGTGTATAAACATTAACATTCTTACAACCTGGGCTGGAAAGGTTTCCTACTCTATCAATGTTATCATTGCATCCATATGGTGATGCAGTGCCTAGTTCTCTAATCCAATAGTTCTCCGGTTGTAATCGGAATGGTGTACTTAAAATAGGACTATTAGTGTGGTGGTATATTTTTTCCAAAATTCTAACCTTCATAGACAGCACGGAATAGTCCGGTTGATTGAAGTGTTGGTAAATAAGTTGGTTACCATAATTATTTATTTCAAACCGGTGACCATTCATTCGTGCTTTTAGTCTGCCTTTGGTTTCGCCCACATATATGAGTCTACATAAATTACACTCTATTTGAAAGTTTTACAGTTCAGATCATCGTGGCTACGTAAAGTGTTCTCCTTAGAAGTAAAATTGCTTGTAAAATGTGTATCTGTAATCAAAATTTTACAGGTTTTGCAATTTTTAGAATTGCAAGAAGTAACAGTGCAGTATGATAAATTATTATCATAGTCAAAAATATCAGTAAGCTTGACGGTTGTGTTTTTAAGTTGTTTAAAATTTTGTTGTGAATCTTTATAGAAGTAACGATGGTCTGAACTGGCAATATAGGAAGTTTTCATGACATCCTGAAGGATAACCCTAGGGGCACCATCATTAACTGCTAGTCTAGTGCCCGTAGAACCAACAGGAGACCTTTTTATAGAGCGCGACGTCTCAGGCTCTCTAGTAACATTTAGTTTGTTCTGCATGAAAAATGCGACTGAGCTAATGGTATTAAACTAGGTCGGACGACACATATTAATGCTGACAAAATCAGGGGTTTCCCAATACAAAAACTACGTATTATTACGCAGTTGGATTAGGCAAAAACGATGAACAAAAAAATGTAGAATAGGTCAGTGCGTGGTGTAATAGAAGATTATGACCTTAATGGGTTAATTTGTAAATGAATACCAGAAAAACCTAAAGTTTCATCTAAAGAATACCAGACATCATTATATATATATATATATATATATATATATATATATATATATTTATATATATATATATACACATATATATATATATACACATATATATATAGATATTAGCGTTAATATTACATTTATTGATTTCTATTTATATGTGTTTGAGTTTGTATGTATGAAGAAGAATGAGGAGATAATGCGGGTTACTTATCGATAAATATATATGTTGGTGTTGAATCATCTCTCTTATATAGTTTCTTTACTTCGACTTTTTTAATTCGTTCTCAAATATGAATTTCATATCCATTAGAATTGAATATTTGATTTAATAAAATATTATTAAACATTGCAATACCAACTATAACGACTTTACATGCTGTATTACGTATTCCGTACGCTGCAGAAAAGCACGCCAATACTAGTCACATTTAAATGTTTCAGATGAATGGGTCAATATTCTGTTCTCGTAATTCCAAAGTCCAGAGGAAGCTGTTTCCCAAATTGCAAATTCTTATGTATGCCCGACCATGAAACATTTGCTCCTTGAATGAACCAGTCTTACTCTAGCTTAACAGGTGGCAAAAATATTCAAGCTGAATCAGTACTACTTTTCTTTTGGTCCTATATGACAGATATAATGGAGTGAAGTAATGTTGCTTAACGCTGCGGTTAAGGTATATTACTTATATCGAAGTGAAAGTGATCAATTCGGCGCCGTTGGAAAGACCCATTGTGTCAGGAAAAAAACCTCTAGTTGGTTGCACTGTGATCCCTTGTATCGCAGTTGTTGACCACTCGACCGACCAGAATTCACATTTCACCTGATGTTTATGTATTTCTTATAGGATTCCAGCTAGTCCTTCAAAAAAAAATCCAATGGGGTTTTATTGTTCTCCCAATTTAATTTGTAATGGACTAGATCATTTAATTTCATTTGGTCAATGTCTCGAACATCTTGCATGTAATCGGAATTTATTAAATTTATAATTACCATGATTAGAAACCATGATGGTGAGCCATCTAAAGTTTTAAAATTATTCTTTCCTAAATGTTTAAATACTAAAAAAGTCATGTATGTAAGTAAAACTTTGCAATTTCAATGTGGATTGTCTTTTTGGTCTAGTTAAAAACTTAATTAAGGAATAACTTTTGTTTGTAACAATTTATTGAGTCATAACATGAAACACGCTTTGCACATTTCAAAATAAGCG
>JARBDR010000479.1:0-126245 GCA_029721355.1 Tegillarca granosa | reverse complement strand
CTTTACACACATTCAGTTGGTGTGGACTTATATTAAAAGGGGAAATCGCAGCTGACTGACCTATGTTAAACTAATGTCATGCTCGAGATTAAATCATAGCGATGACAAGGCCTAACACAGGATCCCTACAAGTTCTTTAGAGGGATCAGCGTCAAACACTGACATGTGTCAAACAGAAAGCTTAATGATGCTTTCTATTTGCCAGCCTCGATTGTACTTCAATGTTTGATGTGATGAAAGCCAAACCAATGCATACGTGGTCTGTCTGAAGAGTTGGAAATATCAAATTCGGTGTAAAAGTAATGTAGGTAAACGAAATAAACAATAAATCGGATTTGACATTGCTTTTCGGTTAGCATTGTTATACATGTATCTCTATCGTATAATTATCTATTGAAAAAAGTTCGTTTATTTATAAATATCGGATTTTCCAATCCCACTGCATTCAAACTATATTGTCGATGTGGACTTGTTGAAAATGCTAAACACTTTCTTTTATTTTGTAAGATCTACAGTCATATATATACGTTTAAAACCATTTATTCACTTTTTCAAGTATAAAAAATTACTTTATGGAGAAACTATTATTACCACCACCACCACCACTACAAAAACAACATAAATAAAGAATAAATAAATAGATAAATAAATAAATAAATAAATAAATAAATAAATAAATAAAAATAAAAAACACAGAATTTTTTCAGTACAAGAATTGAAAATACCAATCAAAAACGTTTTTAGAAACAATTTCTTATATAATTTATGTTATCA
The DNA here is from genome assembly GCA_029721355.1 of Tegillarca granosa. Lineage (NCBI taxonomy): Eukaryota > Metazoa > Mollusca > Bivalvia > Arcoida > Arcidae > Tegillarca > Tegillarca granosa. The sequence goes on along the minus strand of JARBDR010000479.1, from coordinate 125,471 downwards.
TATCTATATTCTTTCGATAAACACCCACTTATACTTTTTTGTTTTGTGCCCTCCACTTTTCTATTTAAAATTTTAAATATTAGATCATTAGCAGACTACATTAATTAATTAATTTATTTATTTATTTATTCATTAATTATTTGATTTACAGTGCAACTTCCGAAAACCGGCCCTTCTAAAAACCGATCACCTCCACATACCGAACACGCCAGACCGGTCCCGAATTTATCCTTCTTTGTTTATATTAAAATAAACTTCCATAAACCGGTCCCTCTGAATTCCGAATACCGGCCTTTTTTAAGTGCCGAAATCATGTAACATCTTAATAATTTACTTCCGAAAACCGGCCTTTGGGAGTCGCAATGCATCAATGAACCGTAACGGACAGCTGCTAATCCGATTACTGAAAAAACAACGGTATTGTAATGCGCTCATCATTGTACTGGTAGACAGGATTACCTGTTCAGATATACTTGAATAAATAATTGAATTAATTTTAATCTGTTTCTTTTATTGTTCGATAATCTAATTATTGCAATTATTGTCTTTCTGATGGTTTTAATTTCTTTATTTCGAGGTTTTTACCAGTCAAGTACCCCTCACTTGAATATGATGAAAACGTTTTATTATAATGTTTATATCACCCGCGCAATGCAAAATATATTAAGAAATATTTTGTTTTATTTAAAACATCATTATTTTCTGGGTTTTTTTTTATTATTATTTACACACTTTTTAAACAATACTATTACTATTTAATATTAAACATTCCAGTCACCACGACCCGGAAACCGGTCACTAGAGATACAGGACAGGCTTGTAATTCACGAATCGGTCCTCGTTTTAAGTGATTTGGATAATATTTTTGCTTCATATGTTGTAACTAGCCTGAACAATTAATAAAAAAATATTTTGAAAAATAAATTGTTTCATTTTCAACCGGAAACAGTAACTTGTATGCCTGACTAACACAAGCAGCACACGTGTATCCGTTTTGGATATCGTACAGTTGTTTGTAATAATCTGCCAGTTTGTAAGCTTTTTGGGGTTTATTTACTAGGTACTTGTTAAGTTCAAGAATTACAGGTACGATCAATGCTTATGAGAATGTATTGACATTTACGTATTTTGTCAATACACCGTTTGATAAATTTCTGAAATGGAAGAGATTCGGACCGGATCGGACTACCGGATTTATAAGGCCCTCTAAATACCGGCCCCTCTGAAAACCGGCCAAATTCCTCGGTCCCATACGAGGCCGGTATTCGGAAGTTGCACTGTATTTGTAAATGTTGTAACTTCATGTTGATTTATTTATATATCATATGTTATTTTCAGGGAGACTGGTTTATACACCTGTCTTACTCTTGTTCTAGAATCCCTTATTTGTGTAATGTATAATTGCTTACTGAAATAAATACTCTTTAAACTAATCTATGACGCTGATAGTTATTTATAACACAATGACGCTGATAGATATTTATAACACAATGACGCTGATAGATATTTATAACACTATGACGCTGATAGTTATTTATAACACTATGGCGCTGATAATTATTTATAACACTATGACGCTGATAGATATTTATAACACAATGACGCTGATAGATATTTATAACACAATGACGCTGATAGATATTTATATCACAATGACGCTGATAGATATTCATAACACTATGACGTTGATAGATATTCATAACACTATGACGTTGATAGATATTCATAACACTATGACGCTGATAGATATTCATAACACTATGACGCTGATAGATATTTATAACACTATGACGCTGATAGATATTTATAACACTATGACGCTGATAGATATTTATAACACTATGACGCTGATAGTTATAACACTATGGCGCTGATAATTATAACACTATGACGCTGATAGTTATTTATAACACTATGGCGCTGATAATTATTTATAACACTATGACGCTGATAGTTATTTATAACACTATGACGCTGATAGATATTTATAACACAATGACGCTGATAGATATTTATAACACAATGACGCTGATAGATATTTGTAACACTATGACGCTGATAGATATTCATAACACTATGACGCTGATAGATATTTATAACACTGTGACGCTGATAGATATTTATAACACTGACGCTGATAGATATTTATAACACAACGACGCTGATAGTTATTTATAACACTATGACGCTGATAGTTATTTATAACACAATGACGCTGATAGTTATTTATAATACTATGACGCTGATAGATATTTATAACACAATGACGCTGATAGTTATTTATAACACAATGACGCTGATAGTTATTTATAATACTATGACGCTGATAGATATTTATAACACGAATTCGTACTTTCTATACTTATCCTTATAGAGTTCAACTTCCTGTTATTTCAGGTACTTTTTTTTTATAAATTTTTATCGTTATTACATTCCAGTTAGTTTTTTTTAATGTGTACGAGATATAGATTATTACATATGGTGTGCATTTGGCACTCCATCATTCAGTGCGAGCCATACTTGTTTCCTCTACATTTATTTTGTACAGTTGAACTGTGACCGAGTCATAGTTTTTAGGTGCCACCTGTTGTCCTGATACAAATGAAACAATATGACACGACGTAAAACACCAGCTCTTTACTTATTTGCTAAAGTTGTACGCCAGTATTGACATATTAATCTAACAATAAAAGTTTTCTCGTTTAACAGTTTAGAACTGTATTTATAATTAAATATTTTGTCATAGTTGCACTCATTTTGTAAATACTTATTAAAAGTTGATAAATGCAAAATACCATACTTGGTTAAGAGTTTTTTTGTAACATTATTTTTATATGGTCCTTCCGGAATACTCGAATACTTGTTTTTTTCTATTAGTGATGTTCTTATTGGCACCAAACGAAAAACAGATCTTGGTGATTTTCTCCAGTTTCCTCCACCATCCCAGAACTGAACGTCTCGACAGATTTACAGAATTTTAACTAGGGCTTAAAACACGATTTATCCATTCTTATCCAGCAGTGTTAGCATTAAGAAATACATTTTTGAGATATTAAAAATAACCTCTCCAAGGCCGTGCGTTTTGTTGTCAATTTGTACAGGGGAAGTTTCTGTTCTTTCACAAAATTCAAAAATGAAATTTAAAGACAAAAGGTTGTAAGTTGAGGAATCAACTGCAGATATGTTTATGTGGTTTTGCATTTGTCCTTTATTGGTGGCGCTGTTCAGGAGAGAGAGAGAGAGAGAGAGAGAGAGAGAGAGAGAGAGAGAGAGAGAGAGAGAGAGAGAGAGAGAGAGAGAGAGAGAGAGAGAGAGAGAGAGTTATATGATTATGTACATTAGGGGTAACTGAATCTAGTAAAGGGATGATTTATACCAATTTCAATGACAAAAATGGTGTTGTGCTCGTCTGGATTATTCCTTTTAGCAGTTGACAACAACAACAAAGATACATGTTAATCATGTGTAATGTAGAGACAACAAATCTTAAATTAAACAAATAATATTGAAATAATAAAAAAGAACACAATTTAAATTCGATACACCAAATGCAAGAATAATTATTCGTAATCTGCTTACAAATTTTGTCGTAGACTAAGGTATTGAATACTCTGTTTTTTTTTTTGTTTTGTATTTTTTTTTTTTTTACATTTTGCAGATATCATATACAATGCTATACTTGGCAATTTTCTACTATCTTAACAACCCCCTCTGGTTTTCGGATATAAAGTAAGAAAAATAATTATGACCTAGTCGTATTTCATTAAATTATATTGAGAGATAGCCAACCAATGCATATTTGAAGTGACAGAAATCCTAACGGTGTCAAATAACTCTTGGTTCTGATTGGTCAAATAACAGCTTTGTACTATTATAGATTACAGGTTAATTTGTGTTTAACTTATAACACACGCGTGTCTTCTAGTCTGAACACTACCGTCGTCTAAGGCTTTTCCAGATAGCCCTTCTTTGCTACATTTAACAATTGTTTGAGATGTCCCCTCAGTACTTTTAACTTTAATTATTTCCTCGATTGTTTTTGACATCTCGACAGCTTGCTGTGTTGTCTCGTTTAAAACATAGAACTTGTCGCTTGTCGCCATTGAATGCGTCATATGTTTAGCCAGTTTTGTTCTATATTCTGGGAAGTTGTCACGGATCTCAGTGACTAAAGATTTACGGAGTTTAGTCAGTGTAATATAACTCGTACATCCAGCCAGACTCCATACACGTTTGATAAGTTTGTCTAACAGTGACGTAGATATTTTACTCCCATTTCTCTGTATAAACACTGGGTCATTAGGTTTGCAGTCCTTTATAGAATTGTGTCTAAGGAAAACATATTGATGGACCAATTTACACAAACCATTCGAGATAACTAGACGACACATGTAGGTACCGGATGTTTTGTGATGTTTTACATTACACACATATGTGTTGTCAGACGAAGTCTCTCCATCCACAAATTCTGACAGTGATAGATTTAGTACAGCCGATGCTCTCTGACCATTGTTCATGGCGATAGACAACACGAGATATCCAACAACATCATTCCATTGTCCCTGTGTTAATTCTCTCAATTTTAAATGGCGCTCAACCATTGTTTTTACCTCAGATGTTTTGAATTTCGTCATGTCTGTTAATGGTATCTTGTGTCTGGAGTCTCTCACTAAAACTTCTTGAATTCTTTCTTTGTTTTTTCGCCTTAGACGTTTTGACCAGATTGAGCTGTAAGCAAATAAATTCGTGAACCTCGAAAATGTTATAAATTTTCGTAATCGAAGAAATGTCCAAAAACCTTTAAGAGTTCCTAAATATGAATTTACAGTTCCTGGCTGTGCGATCTGTAGAAAATGATTGAACCATTGAGCAACACTTTGTGGACAGGTGATTCGATCTAAACTGTAAATGTTTAATGAATCACAAGTATCCCATATCCTAAAGATCTGATAGCATCTCTGAGAAGCACTTTCTTCTGATAGTCCCCTGTGTGACTTCATATGGAAGTAGTACTTTCTTAATATGGAAACTGAAAATAAATTTATGTCATAAGCTTAATTTATAAGATTTTATCACATTTTCATTTTTCCAGAAAAACAAAATAAAAACTTTTGTAGTTATAGAAGGTATAATTAAATCTATTGCTGATTAAGTGACTTATTCAGTTAATGTTTCACAACTAGCTTTAGTGAAGTGCAGTATGTTTTTGTATGATTTTGTGGTAAATGATCTCAATTTCTTTAAACAAGCTCTAGAAACATGTTTCATGTTAAAATACAAATTATCTGAATATTCCCTGCCAGACATATAATAAAAGACATTAGCTTACCTTTTGTCCAATCATGAGTAGATATTACAACATGATCACAGTAAGCATGTCTGTTTGTTGACGGATTTCCTGCCAGATGTAACGAGCTTGTGTTTTGTCTGAGAATGCTTTTTCCCAATTCTTCTTTTCCTGTTAAAAACAAGATTTACAAAAAGATTTACAAAAAATATACGATTATTATTTTTCTTGATTTTATGCATTTCTAAGCATTCTTTACAGAAAAGTTAATTTTTCAACCAAGGACCACTAGTGTTATACTTATATGCATCTGCATATTGTCGTATTAAGGAAATTCGACATGAGAATGTGTATGGTGGTTTTTACATTCGCCTAACTTGTAACCCTCCATTATTTACATGTTTTAAGTTACTGATACAAATTAGATATTGTAAATCAATAAATACGAGTTTGTTTTCACAGTTTATATGTTTCCATATTTATTATGTTCAAATTATATGCAACATTGTATTTTATAAAAAAAAAAAAGACTCGTGCTCCATTTAAATGCAATAATGTATTGAAAATTCATAGTACTTTGGTAACAGTTATATACCAGGTTTTCTGTCACACTCATTATTTATCTTACCATCTCTCATCATTCTGTATATTTTATCGTTTTTATCTTCTGATTTCCTCCTGTTTACTCGGTTATTTTCTGTAGTTTTCCTGCTGATTTCTCTTGCTTTTTGTGCTTTGTAATTATGTACATATCGTATATGCTTTGTTAAGTATATCACAGTAGAGACACATATAGGACATTTCCTATAACGTCGTTTACAGGCCGAAGTTGATGCTTTGTTAGTTTTTATATAACGGATAGCTTCATCCTGGGTAAAGTAGTGGATGTCCCTTAAATGTCTTGGAAGATGTACAACTTTGGCAGAACAAATCTTGCATGTTTTTCTTTTTCTAATACCGCCGTTCCTACTCCTCTGTACATTACGATCTTTAACAAAATTAGAATACAAAATCACAATTGAAAAATGTTATTGAGCCTTTCATGGTAACGGCTTTGTTATAGACAACCAAACTTCTCAGACGAAACTTTAGTTTGTGGGCTAATCTTTTTAGATGTTTCTACGTTTACTGAAGGTCGGTTGTTTTCTCCAGGTATTCCGGTTACCTCTACCATCCCGGAACTAACTGATTTGATACAAGTGAAATAAGCTTGATTGGACGAGTAAAACTCAATTACTACGTATAAAAACGATTCATTCAAAAAGGACATAATCTTTCAGAAGCTGTTTTGAGTGGTTTTTACACGGCCTTCAACAATGACACATATCCTACTGTAAACTAGGTTTTCAAACAATAAGAAGAACTTAATTCTTAATTCAACTAATATTATCTTGTGGATTGTTGTGAAAAATAATCACAAGTCAGAATCAACTTATATATTTTGAATTGTCAGTTGATTTTAGACAGTCAAAAATTGAGAGAGGTGTGTAACCACCATTTGATTGATTTACACAATAGACTTGCGTTTTCAACTTTCAACATACATGTACTACATATGTAAGAGATAATTAACAAAAACGATTATCCACATGAGAATCAAGTAATTATGCTTTTTGAATTGTGTTCAGTCCTTTGAGTAGGACTTGATTACAATTAGTTTGTGTTTCGTATTTAAGTGGTTGGTTGGTTGTATGCATGGGGTTTGCGAGTGTTTATAATGGTCTGCCTTGTACTACCACACAATCAAGGCGACTTTTTCTAGCTAGCTCACCGAATCAGTATGCCGAAGACAAGCAATACCAAACCCCCAGTCACACTATCCACTCACATTAGTGAACAAGCCTTCCAAATGCTGAGCGCTAGACAAAGAAGCAGTATCTCAAATTTTAAAGTTTTATTATGACCAAGCCAAGGTTCGAACCCACGACATATCGCTCTGGAGACAATCCTTTTCCTCATGACGATTCTTGTTCTATACACAGTTTTGTATGTCCAGGAATGACCCTTAAATCTCTTTTGCTATCGTACTACAGATACGAAAGGGTCCAATTAATCTTTCATTAAATCACTTTATTCCATTTTTATAACGATCCAGAAAAAGGGTTTTTCTGTATAATTTATAATTCCCTTAAGTATAATTCTATTCAATTTTATACGAAGAAACAGATAATATTAAGGGTGGCTATCACATAGTCTGTACATATATGAATCAGATTGAATAATGCATCTAGGAGAAAACGCACAGACAAGATAATAAATAATAATAATAATAATAATAATAATAATAACAATGAAGAAGAAGAAAAGCAACGTCTTCTAATTATATTTGAAGTAATAAAATTAAAATGAATTAAAAGGTTCACAATAGTTTGTATTGTAGGTTTTACATTTTAACTTGTGGCTTTGTTTGTTATCTCTGTAACGTTCAGAAAAGTCTTAGAACATTTAACTTATAGCTTTTAACAAGTTGACAGTTGTTACCTTTATTTTGAGTCATTGAGTACATAGAATTTTGTCTTCCTTCTTCTACTATATATGTATCTATCTCTATGAAATCTTCTTTTACACTACAAAATGTACAAAAACAAGAATTAAAAGAGAAGAATTTAAAGCTTCAGCAGGTGTTCTGAGAAGTTTAAATAAGCATTGAACATTCTAGTTTATGTAATTATGGTGCTACAGCAGGTGTTCTGAGAAGTTTAAATAAGCATTGAACATTCGAGTCTATGTAATTATGGTGCTACAGCAGGTGTTCTGAGAAGTTTAAATAAGCATTGAACATTCGAGTCTATGTAATTATGGTGTTACAGCAGGTGTTCTGAGAAGTTTAAATAAGCATTGAACATTCGAGTCTATGTAATTATGGTGCTACAGCAGGTGTTCTGAGAAGTTTGACTAAGAATTGAACATCCGAGTTTATGTAATTATGGTGTTACAGCAGGTGTTCTGAGAAGTTTATATAAGCATTGAACATCCGAGTTTATGTAATTATGGTGTTACAGCAGGTGTTCTGAGAAGTTTATATAAGCATTGAACATTCGAGTTTATGTAATTATGGTGGTATAATCACAAGGTTTACTCCAGCAAACTGTTATATAACAGTCGCGTTATTCGGTTTGCCGAGGAAAACTTTGTATGTTAATTATCACAATCATTACATAAACTCGACTGTTTAATGCTTAAATTTACATTGTTTTCTATTCCAATCTTCTTTAGAGGGTCCTAGTTTACAAATTACACACAATTTCACATTTAACAGATCTATCATGTGCTACTTTGAATTTATATGACAAAATACATTCAAAAGTAGCACATGAAAATTTTTGAATGCATTATTTCATAAAAATTCAAAAGTAGCCCAAGACACTACAACGTTTGAAAATAGTGCACAAACAAATATCATAAAATCGACGATATTTATTTATTATTATTATTTGACTATGCTAAACATGTTTTTATTAAAAATAGACACAACAATACTTTAATAACAGAAAACAAGGATTGTGAAAAATAATTATGCGGACTTCTTTCATATCGTTGTGAAGTGTGTTTATATTTCGACGGGGCAAGGACATTAGGTTATGTACACAGTGTTTTCTCTAGAGTGCGTTTTTGCGTTTTTGGTGCAATATTTTTATAGATACCCACTTTTTTTCAATGTTGTGCGTCAGATGTAACGCACCTGTTACATACACTAACAATGTACAAATATATCCGCTTTGTCTTGTTTGTTTTTAGATCCAAACCAACTTTTAGAATGCACCAGTCATGAGTCTAGTACTTCCAGGCCCCAGTGCATTTTAAAAGTATTTTATTCTTTTTTTTTTCTAGATCTGTGTGCACAGTTTCAATGGAATAGAGACATATATGGAAAGGGTGGACCTTAAACTTGAGAAAGCAGCCAGAGTCAAGAGTGGTGCGCCTTGAAGAGGAGATGGGATATGATGAGTAAAGTGTCTTGATTACAGCCAATTTTAGTCTGACATTGGATTCATACACAGCCTGTTTACTTTTTGCTAAGTTAGCGAAATCTTTATCCGGCCGACATATTTGGAGCTTTAGATATGTTATTCAGCTCATTTAGACGAACATTCCCATACCAACATTTAACCTCCGCTTATACTTGTGTTATTTTAATTCTCTATTATGATATAATGTAATCTTTTGGGAAAATAATTGTAGAATCTGGCCAGTGATATGTCAAAACCTAAGCAGCGACGCGGCCTGACTTCTTTCTTCACACTTACATTATAAATGTAGTGGAAGTTGCGGAACCCGATGACGATGAGGTTAATAGCGATCTTGAACTTGCTGAAAATATAAGTAAAAAACTACTAGCTCAGCTGTTAGAATTTTTCAAGAAAAATGGCTCTAAGAATACATGTGTTTGCGTTACGAGAACGAAACCATGTACTGTCATATATGTGTTTAGTGTGGAAAAGACAATGCATTTAAGCTGTGTATTAGAAATGGTTATATTGTATTCTTACGCCAGTGATAAGCCTCGTTGTGTGATGCTCTTACAATCCGCAACGTTTTTACAATGAAGGAAATGGGAAAATTATAGACAGAATTTTTGAGGCCCCATACGTAAGATTTAATAATATAAAAAGATTTGGAGTTTATATAAAACTTCCGCATTCATTGTGTACCTAACTTTCTATAAATTATATAGCTTTGTTTAAAAGTAAAAACAAACAAACATATGGTTTACCTCTGACCCAACCGGCCCTTACTGGATGTACACATGGTTCTCCTGTGTACAGATATCGACAAATTTATGATGATTTTTGTAGAAAACATGGAATTGGAAGGAATACGAGAGAAAGGTCAAACGATTAGTTCCTGTTAGAACTCTATTTAAATACGTTCTTCTGCATTCGAAGACTCGTGTTTTGGTAAGATTATAAGATATGTCTTTTGTATAAAGAAAATTATGTATGAGCAAACATAATTAATTTTAATTCTTGTCAGAATGTGGTTCGTTTTTTATTGTTATTAAAGTGAGGAAACAGGAAAGGGAAAAATGCAGCGGCCAAATGAGCTACCCAACCACCTGTCAAGCCCGGCCCACAACATTTATTTATTTATTTTTTATTTATTTATATAAAGGGGTTTAATTAGTGAAAAAGCTAGGTAAACCCAAAACATACATAAATTCTTTAATGCAGAAAATTATGTAGCCCTGTGACAAAAATAAAACCAGAATTCTCACTGTTGTTGTTATTATAATAACTATAAAATAGTCATTATTTTTGCAAGTGTATAAAGACTTTAATTAATTGATTTATTTATTTGCTCATCCGAGCCAAGGCTTAAGTGAGCTTTTCTGATCAAAGTTTGTCGGTCGTCGTTGTTGCCGTCTGCGGTGTAAACTTTTACATTTTCGGCTTCTCAGTGAAACTACAAGGCAGATTTCAACGAAAATTGTTCAGAAGCATATACGCGTTGATGCAATTCAGATTTGTTCGTGGCGTTGTCATAGCTCCCAAAACTAGGTCAATGTGACCTATCGGTCCTTAATCTTAAAAAATCTTCCTTTAAAGCGATGATGAGAGAACAAATCTGATATGATATTTGGCTTCTCTAGGTTCTTAAGCCTATAGTTTGTTCACTTCGTGAAATTTATTCGAAAATGGGTTACGCGGTTTTGCGTTTAATTAAACATTTTTCGTAAAATGAATTCAAATTATTATAACTTGACCATTTGAACAAATAATTACATGGGGATTTCAGTTTTTACTTTTACTTTAAAAGACCTGTTAAACTGAGCCAAAGTCAAAGATCAAGGTCATGACATGGTTTTTGATTTTTGCTGTTTTAGGCTATTTTCCCGAAAAATATAAGAGATAAAAACAATACAATGCAAAAAAGTTCAACATGACAAAATTTTACAAGGTACCAAGTTTCGAAACTTAATGATTATCCATTTATAAGTTGTTACGCCTGAATTTTTTTCTTTTGCTTTTGAATATTAAAATTGTACATTATTATCTTAAAAACTATAAACTGTTTTGTTAGACATGCGTATTAGCATATTGTAAGTATTAATATTGACAATCATTTTGGTATTTGGTCCAAGGTCATAGGTTCAAAGGTCAAGGTCATATATGCATAAGAAAACTGAAATTTCTAAATATCTTTAAAACTTTTAGTTTTTTTAATAGGCATGTATAAGAATAATGTAGGTATTAATATGGTGATCATTTTGAAATATAGTTCAAGGTAATAGCTGCATAAGAAGACTGATACTACTAATTATCTTGAAAACTATTAACTTTTTGTATTGGCATGTATATTACAATATTGTAGGTATTGATGTGACGATCATTTTGATATATGGTTCAAGGTCATGGGTTCAAAGGTCAAGGACATAGCTGCATAAGTATAGTGAAATGGTTAATGGTTTGGCAAATTTTTCGTTGTACTGTAGTTAATGCATGCATATTAAATATTTAAGAATAAACTATGAGAGATATTTCTGATTTAGTATGGTGGCAGTTCCAAACTTCAGAAAACTTGGAAAGTTTGTGTAATTACGTTCTTTGCAAACGATTTTGGACAAATCCTCAGGTAAGCATTTATTGATTTATTTTTGAGATCACAGATTTTGAATAACACCCTTCAATACTTGTGGTAAAATTCACCTATAACTTATTTTAAATGCAATGAAATTCATTTCAGAGTGATGAAACTGCAAAATTTATAATGAAAAAGGCGGGGGTAGAAGTGTCAATTTTTGCCTGAATTAAAAATATCAGATTTGGGGATCCTTAGCTTGTACCTGCATCATTACTCGGTCAGGTTAGTTATTGCAAACATTTTATTCTAAAACCTCAAAAGGGAACACCAGTATTGCTTTTAAAGTGGGGCTCTTGGTGTTATTTGTCCTTTATTAAAGAAAATATTCATTCTAAATTCTTATGAATATGTCAGAAATAATTTTTCAGTAAAGTCTTAAAGAAAAGTTGAATACCTTTACAAATAATTGTGCAAATTAAAATATTATATTATTGCTTTTTATATAATGCAAAATCATGATAAGAATTTGATGAAAAGAGGCAAAATTTATCATTCTAATTTAAGTTTTGTAATTGATTTTTTTTAAAAAAGTACACCTTTAAATAAACAAGAGAACCATGGGCCTTAATGCTCACCTTAGGATATATCCAAAATTGTTTGCAGTAGTCGGTATAACTTTCCAAGTTTAATCAAGTTTAGAACTGACACAATACTTAGTCAGAAATATCTAGTACCAGTTCATTATAAGATGCTTATATGCATGTAGTAACTAAAGTGCAATGAATAAATTCCAAATCGTAAACCATTTCAGTATGGTTATACAGCTTGGTCCTTGACCTTTAAACCTATGTCCTTAAAACATAAATCAAAATTATTGCCATATCAATACCTACAATATTCATATGTTATTCAACATATGAATGTTGCATCAATATCTAGAATATTGTAATATACATGGCTATACAATAAGTCAATAGTTTTAAAAATATATTGACAGACATATAATTTTTATCTATTTCCCCACTAAGAACCTTGCTATTTCCTCATTTTTAGCCCCATGGCTACCATTTGTGCAAATCGGAAACTGGATAACCTAAGTATATTATTACTGAAATAACTAAGGTATTCATTGTACATTCAGAGGAGAAAAGTTTAAAAATTTTACACTAATTTCCCCCTTTGGGGCCACCAAGGAGACACAACTCCTTCGTGTTTGCAAATATGAAAGACCTTCACCCAGGCATGATGGTAACCAAGTTTCATTGAATTTAGCCCAGTGGTTTTGGAGGAGAATTTGAAATGTTTAAAGCTTAAGCACGACATATGTCAGATGAAGATGGATAGCAATTACTCATCTGAGTGTTCAGCTCAGGTGAGCTTAAAGTCTTGTTCAGAGTTACAGTGAGGAAAACAAAGACAAATTTCAGCACTACTTTCTTTTTTTAAGTATAGAAATGGCTATGCACCTTTTTAATGCCTTGTTTTGAAGGTTACAGATAAAGCATTAAAAATAGTAGCATTTTGTGAAATGTTATGAGATGTACAAATAAACAAATTTGTTTAAAATAATCATAACATAATTTTACATTTAACTTTCATAATTAATTTTGTATGGTGGAGGAAATAATTGAACACCATGTCGTATCATGAAACCATCAAGCTTCTGAAAATGGCAGTTTCACATCCAAAGACATCCAGTGATTTGATAAGATTTAGTTACATTTTATCAATTGACAACTGATTGAAAATAAAGATGTGCTTACAAAGATATTTCAGCACCACTGTGCAACATTTTCAGCTTGATCAGACAATGTATTGTATAAATGTATAAAAATATATTGTGTTTAATTGTTACAAACTTTACGTATGTAATATAGGAGATATGACAAAGAATATTTAAACTTAATTTTGGCTGATGACCTCTCAATGCCTAGCTGATTAACTTACAAAAATTGTGACCTATTGACTACCTTACAAGGTTTCATAGGTAATTGACATTATGCAAAGTTTGGCTGCTAATTAGGATGTTTACAACAAAGTTTTACTTGGCTAATTGTTTAAGAAGTTTTATAATGACAAGCACAAGCAAATTGGTTCCTGCTTTACAACCTAAAATTCACAAACTTGCATTTACTTTGCAGATATGGTAGATTTTCATCAGTGTCTACAAAGATAAGGGAACAAGCTGATGGTAAGAAGTGAAAAAAGAGAATGAGTAGTGTATCTGCATGGAAATGTGAAGGCCAGGAAATATTATTTAAAGTAGTCAATTATCCATCTTGAGGCTTAAAATTCTTCATAGTATTTGAAATATAATTTGAAACAATGTAGAGTAAAATTTTTATAAATCAAAGAAAACTTATAATAAAATATCATTTTAAAGAAATAGGTTTTGGGGTTTTGAAAAAAAAATGCAGAGAAAAATGAGTTGAAAAAAGGATAAAGATGTATTATAAAAGGGTTTTACTGTAGATAAGATAATGTTTGACAACATAACAAAACATTAATGTTATAGGTTTACAATCAATATTATTTTTCATGATAGTGTTTGACAACATAACAAAACATTAATGTTATAGGTTTACAACAATATTATTTTTCATGATAGTGTTTGACAACATAACAAAACATTAATGTTATAGGTTTACAATCAATATTATTTTTCATGATAGTGTTTGACAACATAACAAAACATTAATGTTATAGGTTTACAATCAATATTATTTTCATGATAGTGTTTGACAACATAACAAAACATTAATGTTATAGGTTTACAATCAATATTATTTTTCATGATAGTGTTTGACAACATAACAAAACATTAATGTTATAGGTTTACAATCAATATTATTTTTCATGATAGTGTTTGACAACATAACAAAACATTAAAGTTATAGGTTTACAATCAATATTATTTTTCATGATAGTGTTTGACAACATAACAAAACATTAATGTTATAGGTTTACAATCAATATTATTTTTCATGATAGTGTTTGACAACATAACAAAACATTAATGTATAGGTTTACAATCAATATTATTTTTCATGATAGCGTTTGACAACATAACAAAACATTAAAGTTATAGGTTTACAATCAATATTATTTTTCATGATAGTGTTTGACAACATAACAAAACATTAATGTTATAGGTTTACAATCAATATTATTTTTCATGATAGTGTTTGACAACATAACAAAACATTAATGTTATAGGTTTACAATCAATATTATTTTTCATGATAGTGTTTGACAACATAACAAAACATTAAATGTTATAGGTTTACAATCAATATTATTTTTCATGATAGTGTTTGACAACATAACAAAACATTAATGTTATAGGTTTACAATCAATATTATTTTTCATGATAGTGTTTGACAACATAACAAAACATTAAATGTTATAGGTTTACAATCAATATTATTTTTCATGATAGTGTTTGACAACATAACAAAACATTAAATGTTATAGGTTTACAATCAATATTATTTTTCATGATAGTGTTTGACAACATAACAAAACATTAATGTTATAGGTTTACAATCAATATTATTTTTCATGATAGTGTTTGACAACATAACAAAACATTAAAGTTATAGGTTTACAATCAATATTATTTTTCATGATAGTGTTTGACAACATAACAAAACATTAATGTTATAGGTTTACAATCAATATTATTTTTCATGATAGTGTTTGACAACATAACAAAACATTAAAGTTATAGGTTTACAATCAATATTATTTTTCATGATAGTGTTTGACAACATAACAAAACATTAATGTTATAGGTTTACAATCAATATTATTTTTCATGATAGTGTTTGACAACATAACAAAACATTAATGTTATAGGTTTACAATCAATATTATTTTTCATGATAGTGTTTGACAACATAACAAAACATTAAAGTTATAGGTTTACAATCAATATTATTTTTCATGATAGTGTTTGACAACATAACAAAACATTAATGTTATAGGTTTACAATCAATATTATTTTTCATGATAGTGTTTGACAACATAACAAAACATTAATGTTATAGGTTTACAATCAATATTATTTTTCATGATAGTGTTTGACAACATAACAAAACATTAATGTTATAGGTTTACAATCAATATTATTTTTCATGATAGTGTTTGACAACATAACAAAACATTAATGTTATAGGTTTACAATCAATATTATTTTTCATGATAGTGTTTGACAACATAACAAAACATTAAGTTATAGGTTTACAATCAATATTATTTTTCATGATAGTGTTTGACAACATAACAAAACATTAAAGTTATAGGTTTACAATCAATATTATTTTTCATGATAGTGTTTGACAACATAACAAAACATTAAAGTTATAGGTTTACAATCAATATTATTTTTCATGATAGTGTTTGACAACATAACAAAACATTAAAGTTATAGGTTTACAATCAATATTATTTTTCATGATAGTGTTTGACAACATAACAAAACATTAAAGTTATAGGTTTACAATCAATATTATTTTTCATGATAGTGTTTGACAACATAACAAAACATTAAAGTTATAGGTTTACAATCAATATTATTTTTCATGATAGTGTTTGACAACATAACAAACATTAAAGTTATAGGTTTACAATCAATATTATTTTTCATGATAGTGTTTGACAACATAACAAAACATTAATGTTATAGGTTTACAATCAATATTATTTTTCATGATAGTGTTTGACAACATAACAAAACATTAAGTTATAGGTTTACAATCAATATTATTTTTCATGATAGTGTTTGACAACATAACAAAACATTAAAGTTATAGGTTTACAATCAATATTATTTTTCATGATAGTGTTTGACAACATAACAAAACATTAAAGTTATAGGTTTACAATCAATATTATTTTTCATGATAGTGTTTGACAACATAACAAAACATTAAAGTTATAGGTTTACAATCAATATTATTTTTCATGATAGTGTTTGACAACATAACAAAACATTAATGTTATAGGTTTACAATCAATATTATTTTTCATGATAGTGTTTGACAACATAACAAAACATTAATGTTATAGGTTTACAATCAATATTATTTTTCATGATAGTGTTTGACAACATAACAAAACATTAATGTTATAGGTTTACAATCAATATTATTTTTCATGATAGTGTTTGACAACATAACAAACATTAAGTTATAGGTTTACAATCAATATTATTTTTCATGATAGTGTTTGACAACATAACAAAACATTAAAGTTATAGGTTTACAATCAATATTATTTTTCATGATAGTGTTTGACAACATAACAAACATTAATGTTATAGGTTTACAATCAATATTATTTTTCATGATAGTGTTTGACAACATAACAAAACATTAATGTTATAGGTTTACAATCAATATTATTTTTCATGATAGTGTTTGACAACATAACAAACATTAAAGTTATAGGTTTACAATCAATATTATTTTTCATGATAGTGTTTGACAACATAACAAAACATTAATGTTATAGGTTTACAATCAATATTATTTTTCATGATAGTGTTTGACAACATAACAGAACATTAAAGTTATAGGTTTACAATCAATATTATTTTCATGATAGTGTTTGACAACATAACAGAACATTAAAGTTATAGGTTTACAATCAATATTATTTTTCATGATAGTGTTTGACAACATAACAAAACATTAAAGCTATAGGTTTACAATCAATATTATTTTTCATGATAGTGTTTGACAACATAACAAAACATTAATGTTATAGGTTTACAATCAATATTATTTTTCATGATAGTGTTTGACAACATAACAAAACATTAATGTTATAGGTTTACAATCAATATTATTTTTCATGATAGTGTTTGACAACATAACAAAACATTAAAGTTTACAATCAATATTATTTTTCATGATAGTGTTTGACAACATAACAGAACATTACAGTTATAGGTTTACAATCAATATTATTTTTCATGATAGTGTTTGACAACATAACAAACATTAATGTTATAGGTTTACAATCAATATTATTTTTTCATTTATTATCTATTGTCAAAATTAAAAATGAATGAACTTTTAGGTGAATTTGTAGAGGATGTCAGTGTAGCCACAGTTAGGAAAATATTCAGCTTTCTTGATATGTATATGTTTATAATAAATGTTACCATAAATTATTTTGACTGGAAATTAAATTTTACTGTATGGTTTTCTAATTACCATCACTGGGAAAATCTGAAAAATATCAACTCATTTAAAATCATTGTCACAGAAAATAATATTCTTGCATTTTTTGAGAATCTTTGCGAGTAATATAGCTGCTTACATCTAATGGTGTCACATAGTATTCTATGTTGCATAAGGTAGAAATTTGAAAATTTAAAAATAAGCTATTTTCAGCTCACCTGGCCAAAAGGCCATGTAAGTTTATGTCATGGCACAGCATGTTTCTGTATGTCCATGTGTATGTACTTAATAAACACATATTTTTGACATTTTCTATAAAAATACAGGGCCAATATTGTTCTCTAAAACTACCAGGCCAATATTGATCTCTAACACTACCGGGCCAATATTGTTTTCTAAAACTACCAAGCCAATATTTTTCTCTAAAACTACCAGGCCAATATTGTTCTCTAAAACTACCAAGCCAATATTTTTCTCTAAAACTACCAGGCCAATATTGATCTCTAACACTACCGGGCCAATATTGTTTTCTAAAACTACTGGGCCAATATTGTTTTCTTAAACTACTGGGCCAACATTGTACTCTAAAACTACCAGGCCACTATTGTTCTCTAAAACTACCAGGCCAATATTGTACTCTAAAACTACAGGGCCAATATTGTTTTCTAAAACTACTGGGCCAATATTGTTTTCTAAAACTACTGGCCCAATATTGTTTTCAAAAACTACAAGGCCAATATTGATCGGTATAACTACCAAGCTAATATTGTTCTCTAAAACTACCAAGCCAATATTAATCTCTATAACTACCAGGCCAATATTGTTCTCTAAAACTACCAGGCCAATATTGTTTTTTGAAGCTACTGGGCCAATATTGTTTTCTAAAACTATCAGGCCAATATTGATCTCTAAAACTACCAGGCCAATATTTTTCTCTAAAACTACCAGGCCAATATTGTTCTCTAAAACTACCAGGCCAATATTGTTCTCTAAAACTACCAGGCCAATATTGTTCTCTAAAACTACCGGGCCAATATTGTTTTTTGAAGCTACTGGGCCAATATTGTTTTCTAAAACTATCAGGCCAATATTGATCTCCAGAACTACCGGGTCAATATTGATCTCTAAACTACCAGGCCAATATTGTTCTCTATAACTACCAGGCCATTATGATCTCTATAACTACCAGGCCAATATTGATCTCTATAACTACCAGGCCAATATTGTTCTCTATAACTACCAGGCCAATATTGTTCCATTTAACTACCAGGCCAATATTGATCTCTATAACTACCAGGCCAATATTGTTCTCTATAACTACCAGGCCAATATTGTTCTCTAAAACTACCAGGCAAATATTGATCTCTATAACTACCAGGCCAATATTGATCTCTATAACTACCAGGCCAATATTGTTCTCTATAACTACCAGGCCAATATTGTTCTCTAAAACTACCAGGCCAATATTGATCTCTATAACTACCAGGCCAATATTGATCTCTATAACTACCAGGCCAATATTGATCTCTATAACTACCAGGCCAATATTGTTCTCTAAAACTACCAGGCCAATATTGATCTCTATAAGTACCAGGCCAATATTGATCTCTATAACTACCAGGCCAATATTGATCTCTATTTCTACCAGGTCAATATTGTTCTCTAAAACTACCAGGCAAATATTGTTCTCTAAAACTACCAGGCAAATATTGTTCTCTATAACTACCAGGCCAATATTGATCTCTATAAGTACCAGGCCAATATTGATCTCTATTACTACCAGGTCAATATTGTTCTCTAAAACTACCAGGCCAATATTGATCTCTAAAACTACCAGGCCAATATTGATCTCTATAACTACCAGGCCAATATTTTTCTCTAAAACTACCAGGCCAATATTGATCTCTATAACTACCAGGCCAATATTGATCTCTATAACTACCAGGCTAATATTGATCTCTAACACTTTCGGGCCAATATTGTTTTCTAAAACTACCAGGCCAATATTGATCTCTATAACTACCAGGCCAATATTGATCTCTATAACTACCAGGCCAATATTGTTCTCAGGAAGGGTCATTGCATGATGATCCATAAAAGAGCTGTAGCCCCCTTAAATGTAAATTTTAGCTCACCTGAGCTGACAGCTTGGATAAGTTACTGCAGTGGTTCACCATCTTGTCATTTTTGTTCATTGCAATTGCATGCAACATAAATATAAACATCATATGGATAAGAAATGGTACTGCCATTGCAATTGCTGAAGTTTACTGTTCATGGTATGTCCATAAACTGTGTAATCCCCTACTAAATTTTTGGGTGATGTTTGCTAATATATGGCCATAATCATGTAGACCTAGGTCCCTTAAACTACTGCAAGATCTATTGACAATGTTCTTAAGTGAACATTAAGGCTTATGGTCAATTTTGTTTGTTGGGGATATTAAAGAGGATATTCCGTTCAAATACATTTTGATCAAACACATGAATACTGATTGACAAGTGGAATGTGTTTAAATAATATTTCTTCTTTAATTCATTATCTTAACTGTAGAATAATCAACTGTATGCAAAAATAAATGTGTTTGAAAGAATGAGACATAACAACAACAGGTATGAATTGCATAAAATATATAATTATCATAAATACGTCCAACTTTGAGATTCATAAAGAAGTATATGTCTGAAATCTTATATAAGAGTCAGTTGTGTTTTTTTTTGTAAATGCAGGACTATTTGACCACAAGTGTAGTGGGGGGGGGGGGGGTAAATGACATCCTCTTAGGTTGTTTACTTATTACATTTGTAGCAGCTGTAAATTTTACATAAAACCTAGATGTAAGTAATTCAGTTTTAATTGAATATTTGAGAAAGTTTGTTATATTCCCAAATTTTAGAAATATTTTGTTTTCATTCTAAACATTTCTTATTGGTGAGAACAATCAGTCACTGTCTTTAAGTAAACATTAAGTCTAATATCCTCAAACAGATTCAACACAAAGTTGCTAAACATTAATTCTTTAAGAAAATGTAATCCCTGAAATTTTCAAGTTTTATAAATGCAATGAAGAAACTTTGGAATTGAAATGTTCATCTGGGCCAATTAAGTACATGTACAAAGTAATAGTTATACAAATTCAATAAGATAAGAAATGCAAATATAATATCTGGTGTAGTGAATGGGATAGTTTTGTAAGGACAATCCCCATGAAAAGTATTACACATACAGGACTAAAACAAAACTTTATACTTGATTTTTTTTACTTTGGCATTTCCAAAACAAAGATTTAAATGTTCAAATTTAAGCACTTACATAAGTCAGTTATGTAAGGACTGACCTTTTTATTTTTTATTTATTTTTAATTAATTAATAAATTTATTATCAATCATTATTTTTTGTAATTACAGAACCATGTGTTTTATGAGATTGGACTTACTGTCTCGTTTAAAAGTTCCTAATTTGATGATTGATTAGCACACAAACAAATCTGAATTAATGATGACATGTCTTATTCCTTGTAGGAAACAAAGGAAATAATGTCAAAAAATCCTTTCCATGGCAATGAAGTTGTAATTTTCCGCCAGTAAGTTTTTTGGATGACATAAGCAACAATACATCAAAGAGATGGATGCCACTACACTGTCTTCAACTTAAATTATCTGGCCTACAAGTTCCTATAAGGCAGAATCACTTCTTTTTAAAGTATCTTTTTATTTTGATGAAAATCTAAAATACTATTTAATGTTTAAATATATATTTGACAGGTATATATGCTTTTATAGATTGATAGATCTGACTGCATTAAAAAGGGAGAGCAAAGAAATTTAACAGTAAGCAGGAAAATATTTGAGAGTTGTCAGATAGTAAAGAATTAAGACAGAGGCATGGTTTTAAACCTTACAATAACTGCTTCTGGGATATTATAAATCCACATGAGTAAGTTTATTAAATGATTGAACTTTGAATTGATCAGGCTTTAGATCTATTAAGCTAGGAACTTGTTGTCCCTCATTTGTCAGTTCATAAATACAAAGTATCTGAACATTTATCTAATGTTGAAATTTTAACTTTGAGGAAACCAAAGGCAAATTATAATGAGATAAGATTAGGATGTGAAGTCTTTGAAAACTGACAACTACATTATTAATTTTAAATCTTCTTGTCGAATGTTTGTTTAACCTGATTATTATGTATGACCCATGTTGATACACAGCTAAAAAACTTGGGATTTTTTAAATTGAGTGCCAAAGAATTTTATTTTCTTTTGGAGATATACCAGGTTGGATGTTTCTCAGAATAGGAAAACATTTACTTAAAGTATTTTTTTTTTTGAAAGCTTGTCTGAAAATGGAACAAAACTGCAGAATGTTTGATTGACAGTTTAGACCAAACTTCATTAGATATTTATCTTTAAGAAGCCATGAGTGTATACCCATCACTGCTGCAAAAAGTAAAGACACATTTGTCTACTCATGTTGTAAATACAATTTAAAAACAAAGAACATATTTTGCTATAGAAATTTCTAATTACATTTATCCTTTACCAGTAGTGTGACATGATTTTAATTGCATTAGCTTTTACTAACTACAAATTTTTTTGTTAAAATATTGTAAAAAAATACATAAATATATATATATATATATATATATATATATATATATATATATATATATATATATATATATATATCAACAGGACATGGTATTGGTTTTTAATTTTTCACTAAAACAGATACAGCAGGTGGTGTATGTACACCAACTACAACCAACCTAGGTTGTATTACATAACTTAGTCATTTTTCAGCAATATTCCTCTCAAAGGGTATTCACTTTGTGTAATCAACTCCTCTTACAGCTGTCGAAAGTACAAACAACTCATGCATGTATGGGGGTATTAATAGTCCCTTAAGAACAGTTTATGTAGAGAAGTTGCAAAACTGTTAATGTGGGTGTGTGTGGCCCACTAGACCACAATGTAGGTGTGTATGGCCCACTAGACTACAATGTGGGTGTGTGTGGCCCACTAGACCACAATGTGGGTGTGTGTGGCCCACTAGAATGTGTGTGGTTGCCTACAATGTGGGTGTGTGTGGCCCACTAGACTGCAATAAGATTAATTATGGTAAAAAAAGTTAAAGCAAACTACAAGATTTAATATTAAAATGTTATTTATAATTTCATGAGAATTCATGGATAATTAAACCATGACAATAATATTACTTGATTATGTATGCATCTCAGCTCATGTTTAGACATTGATCATTCAACATTTGTGTTATGTTGTGTTCCCATTGTTTAAAACACAAAATATATGCAAAAATAGTAAAAACGAAAAATTTACATAAAAAATAATACTGATGATAACCCATTTTATCTTTGTTTATCCTGTTTTATATATTTTTTTTATCCTACATTTTTGATAGACTTGATTTTTGTTATTTTCATATGCTATAAAAAGTTACACACAACCTACTGTGATAAACTGTGTATGTACAGCTCTCTCTCTCTCTCTCTCTCTCTCTCTCTCTCTCTCTCTATATATATATATATATCAAAGCTAATGTAAATTAAAATCAATTAACACAATGGACACATTTTCATTTTATATAGATCTATGAGAGTTGATTTTGTTTTATTGGCTAATTATCTATTATGGTTGACATGCTTCTATTGAGATAGAGCATCTGCCTGGAGAATGATTGGTCTTCAGATTAGAGCCCCAGCCAGATCATGCAGAAGAATCAAGATTTTAAAATGCTGGTTGCTCCTCTGATCCATGGCATAAAGTGACTGGGGGGGGGGTGGTTTTCTTTTTTTTGTGGCATATTGACTACATCCCCTAGCAATATGAAGTTGCCATAAATACTCACAAATTCAATTTAAACTTGTTCTTATATAAAATCTAAGAGATTAATAACACTTGCTTTGCCAATATCTGACAAATTTGCTGATGTAATGTTAAACAACATTAAAACCGACCAATCAATTTCAGATATTTTGTAGTAATTATTACCTTTAGTGAAGTTTGACATGTTTTATTGTTAATAAAATGTTTAAGGTTGAAGGAAATTAAATTTATAAGCTCTGAAAATTACTAAGTCAAATTTTTAATGCTTAAAATGTTTTTCACACTGGTTTATTATATTTTTTTCACACTGGTTTATTATATTTTTTTTCACACTGGTTTATTATATTTTTTTCACACTGGTTTATTATATTGAATGTTGATTTGATTGATAGAGTCCAATCATTAACAAATGTATTACAGAACATGGATGAAAAAGAAGTACAGGAATTTAATGGTGTAAAACAAAATCAAACGAAACTACAAGTAGAGACAGAATCAATAAAAGGCATCAGGGACAACAATAAAAAAATAGTAAAGCAAGAAATAGAAGACATCATTAATGAAAAAATTAATTTACCAGACAGTGACAAAGCTACAGTTTTAAAATCTGTAGAATGTGTAAATGGAGACATTTTAGAGAATGAAACAGTTTCCTATATAAAGATGACAATAATCAGGTATTTCAAACAAAATTTACTTTTTGCCTCGGATTATTAATCATCAAACTGTTTCTAGTCGCCGCCTACAAAATCAGTACTTTGATTGTCTTTCCCATGATTCATTTAATAACTAATTAAGTATTCATTTAATAACTAATTAAGTATTCATTTAATAACTAATTAAGTATTCATTTAATAAAGTATTCATTTAACAACTAATTAACTATTCATTTAATAACTAATTAACTATTCATTCTTTTAATGTACCACTATATGTATTAATCCTTTGTCATGTGCTACTTTTGAATTTTTATGAAATAATACAATTCAAAAGTAGCACAGAACACTTTCATCATTTTATATCCAGTATTATTATTTAGAAGTTATAAATATACTTTTTATCATTATGATCATATCATGAAGTAGGAACCTTTATAAAGTTTACATAATTAGTTGTCTCAGGTGTTGTCTTGGTTGTTGAATAATATTTGTTGTCCTCAAAAAATAATTTTACAGTAAAATGTATACAGAGACATTTTTGAAGAACAAAACATGATAATTTTCATGAAATTGCAAACAAGTTATCATTTCCAAAATATGTATCTTATACATATAGATATATAATTGCAAGTACCCCCCCCGGGCCTGTTTTTAGAACCATATTGACATCATTATACATTACGGTCCATTGAAATATATTGCTATTACTATTATCATATAAAGTAAAACTAAATTATTAAAACTGATTTTTATCTTTTATTTCTAATTCCTAGGATGCAGTAGGATTGTTTATCAGAGGATATGAGATCCCTGTCACAGGAAATTAAATAGGAATAGTACAACTAGTGGAATCTGAGCTGGAAATTGTTGGAGATAATTTTCTCTCAACAACATAAAAAAAACAAATAACATTTGTTATATTAATGCTAATGACATCAAGCAGAGTATTTGCATTGTGCATGATTGTTTGAACGGAGGTTGTCACCTAAAAGAATGTGAAAAAAGCATCAAGTTAGAGCAGCAAATAAAAAAAAAATGTTTGGTTTCATAATCAAAATAATAATGTGTTCGATTTTAATCTATTCAAATTTGCACAACTAAATATTAATTTCTAAATCTAACATATATCACTTATGTTTGAAAATTTATAGATTTTCAAAATAAAATTGTTTATATTTTCAAACAATGACCATATCTTAGAATATATCAGTTAGAAAGTAGAAAGGGGTCAGAATGTAATTTATATCATAATATACTAAGTTTGTGCAATAGAATACATTTGAAGTATAGTAAAACTTCAGAAATTTAAATGTTAGAGTAATAATAATTATAGTAATAATAATTATAGTAATAATAATTATAGTAATAATAATTATAATGATAATATAGTAATATAATAATAATATAGTAATAATTATAGTAATAATAATTAGATATAATAATTATAGTAATAATAATTATAGTAATAATACTTATAATAATAATTATAGTAATAATAATTAGAGTAATAATAATTATAGTAATAATAATTATAGTAATAATAATTATAGTAATAATAATTATAATAATAATTATAGTAATAATAATTCGAGTAATAATAATTATAGTAATAATAATTATAGTAATAATAATTATAGTAATAATACTTATAATAATAATTATAGTAATAATAATTAGAGTAATAATAATTATAGTAATAATAATTATAATAATAATTATAGTAATAATAATTATAGTAATAATAATTATAGTAATAATACTTATAATAATAATAATTATAATAATAATTATAGTAATAATAATTATAATAATAATTATAGTAATAATAATTAGAGTAATAATAATTATAATAATTATAGTAATAATAATTATAGTAATAATAATTATAGTAATAATAATAGTGATCAAAATTTGTCTGTTGTCTTTCATTGTCATAAACTTTCCACAATTTCATCTTCTCCAGAACTACTTGGCCAATTTCAACCAAACTTGATACAGAGTATCCTTGGGTGAAGAGGATTAAAATTTGTTCAAATGAAGGGCCACATCCCCATCCAAGGGCAGATAATTTAGAAAAGGTAAAAAATTGGGTTGGGTAATTTTACACTCTTCTCAAGAACCACTGGCTAGAAATGATGAAAGTCAGTTAAAAGTTTAATGGCATCATGAAGATTCAATTTTGTTTTAAATCATGTGCCCTGGGGGTAGATTTGTTTTTTTTTACATGGAAGTATACAGGAAAAGGTTAAATTGTCAATTATCTTGAACACTATTAACTTTTTTTATAGGTATGTATATTAGAATATTGACATAATGATTGTTTTGATATATGGTTCAAGGTCACATTTCAAAGCTTAAGTTCATAGCTACATAAAAGAACATAAATTGCTAACAAGAGATATGTTGAGAACAGCATAAATGCACCCACCTGGAAAGTTGTAATTGGGTTTCATGGACCTGTACAGTGGTCGCTAAGACTTAACATGAACCAGTGCCTTAGGTACCTGTACTGGCTAGGGTTAAAAAACACCAGCTCCTGTTTTGAACCTCAACAATGTATAATACAGTCAGGTGACTGAATGACCAGGTGATTAATACATCAGAGGTAGCTGGTTTCATCCAAAGTAATGGCTGGTTAATTCTCTAATTTCCCGGGATGACACCAAAGATTTACCCCATCATTCTTTAGTTGTTTGTACAACAGTTGAAGTATACATGTGAACTGGGATGACAGAAGTTTAAAAGTGTTCAACTAGTGATCAGTTGATCAGTTTTACAAAATAAACAGAAAAATATTCATAACCAAAGTTTCTGTTGTAGATTTTCAGCAAATATTTGCATTAAAGTTGATTAGCTACATCTGGCACTTCTTTAAATACACAGAAACTGAATTTCAATCAGACAAACGGTGCATCTTTAAATGCACAGAAACTGAATTTCTATTTATAGTAACTGTTACTTTGACCTTTCTCCTAGTGACATGTTTTTTAATCCTATACAATGTCTCATTACAAAGAATAAGTTGTTGGAGTGAGAGATAATCAGAAAAATCGTGGGTTTTTAAATGCTCAGAGACCAAATTTCTGTTTATAGTAATCAATACCTTGACCTTTGACCTAGTGACCTGAATTGCAATCCAATGCGATGTCTCATCACAAAGAATAAGTTGATTGAGTTTGAGGTCAATCAAGCAAATGGTGGGTCTTTAAAACTCTCGGCATCTTAATTTCTAATTATAGTAACCGTTAGTTTGACCTTTGACCTAGTGACCTGATTTGCAATAACATGCGATGTCTCATCACAAGAAATAAGTTGACATAGTTTGAGATTGATCAGACGAACAGTGTTTCAAAAAATGCACGGAAACCATTGGGGACAGACAGACTGACAGATGGAACAGACAACCCGTTCCTCTGGCGGGTGCATAATAATTATCTTGAAAACTTTTGATTTTGTTAAGGCATGTTGTATATTGGAATATTGTAGGTATTGACATGACGATCGTTTCGATATATGTTTCAACGTCATACATTCAAATGTCAAGGTCACAGACGCATAAGAAGACTTTAATTGTTAATTTTCTTGAAAACTATTGACTTTTTGTATAGGCATGTGCATTAGAATATTGTAGGTATTGATATGATGTTGATTTAAATATATGGTTTACGTTTATACGTTCAAAGGTCAAGGTCAGAGCTGCATAAGAGAACTTAAATTGCTAATTATCTTGAAAGCTATTAACGTTTGTATAGGCATGTGTATAAGAATATTGACGATTAGTTGGATTTACCTGTCAAGATCATAGGTTTAAAGGTCAAGGACATAGCTGCATAACTATACCGAAAACGTTAGTAATTTGGAAATTATTCATTGTACTACAGTTACTACAAGCATATTAAATACTTTAAAATGAAATGTGACTAGATATTTCTGATTGAATATTGTGGTACTTCTTAACATGAGAAAACTTGGAAAGTTTCTGTTCTAAAATAAATTGTCTATTGCACTTTGCAAAGAAATTTTGATATTTACTCAGGTGAGCGTTAAGACCCATGAACCTCTTGTAAATAATTCAGTGATTTTTTTATCACACATATATATATATATATATTTATTTATTTATTTTAAGAATTACAAGTATAAGATTTACAAATGTTGTATTGTTATTTACGCCTTCTATTGTTTTTGTTTCCTACAAGAGTCTCCGCCATTGCCATCAAATACCTGAAGGCCTACAGCTATACTACGTCACAAATCTTAGCGACCTTTGTGTACTGTATATCCAAAACTAAAATTAAAATGATTATATCTACCTACCTCTTTGTTGATCTACTATTAGGTTACCAAGGTCGCTGTGAAATATAAAATCTATCTGGGAAAAAATGTGATTAAATTGAAGTGATACACAGTAGTACGGATCGTGTACAGCGAGTTTTACTGTTAGGGTTATTATAAGAAATAAAGCGTGTTATGGCGTGATTATTTACTAGTTTTACCTGTGTATGTTGTAAAGATTCGCCCGTGTTTGTAAACACTCTGTTATAAGATCGGAGTGAATTTATGTTGTTACATCCCAACCATGATTCTTCTACCTTTATTCAAGCGATCATTTCTGGGATGGTGGAGGAACCGGGCCAGAGTGCCCGGAGAAACTAAGGACCTGACAAACTTTCTCGCTTGAATGGGACTCGAACCCGGAAGGTGAGAGGCACCGTGGTTATAAAGGGAGCGCTTTAGACAATTTTGCCAGCATAGTACATCAGTTTTTGAGTATAGAGAAACGATTTATACACTTTTGTAAAAATAGCAAATTAAATTTAAATAAAATAAACTTTTAAGAAAATTTGAATCAAGAAGTGATTAAGAATCTCCTCCTGAAATGATATTTTTCAAAACATATTGTATGGATTTAATAAAACATATTTTTTAAAAAGTTTATAATGTGTTATTATTTTGAAAGTTAGTATTGTGAATGGTCGGGTAATGCGTGTCTTATTGTTGTTTTCTTGTGTTTAGCTTCTTCCAATCAAACAACCATTTTGTATTATCTAAACCAATTTTTTTCTTCTTCAGGTTTCCATACGGATTTAAAACCATTGATATACAATGATCCGAACTCCTTGTTTACCTAATTAGTTGTTGAATTGCGCACTTCATTATTCTATTGCAAAATTATAAGAGGTGATTTTTATTCCTTACACTTCACAGACTTCTGTTAAAATCGGTTCAAACATATCATCAGAAATCTACGGAGCCCCGTTAGTACTACAGACATATAAATATAATGAAATTGAGCGCACGACTTTGAAAATCAAGCGCACGACTTAAAGCAGTATAAAAGGAAGCACATAAGACGGATTATAATTCAATGGGTGCTTCATGTGATCATCTGATTTTTTTAGTATTTTCAAATTGGTTTATTCTCCAGTTCTTGCAAACAGAACATGCAATTTGTTTTATTTCTAACTCATTTAAAAAGGACACTTGATTTACTAACAATCAGTCTAAAACTGTGAGACAAGTTGCACCCACAAGAAATGTTGCTGTTGATGTTAATGTGGTGGAAGGATCCGACAGGGAGGGTGATCTTGACGACAACCAAAAAAAAAAAAAAAAAAAAAAAAAAAAAAAAATATATATATATATATATATATATATATATATATATGTGTGTGTGTGTGTGTGTGTGTGTGTGTGTATATAGCTACTTGTGACTTTGTCCAATTTAATCAACTCATCAAATGTCACAAAAATTCTCTTACTTACACACTTTATGCCTGGCGGCGGTCACACAGTGGATCAGAGTAGAGTGGGAAAATGGTGTTTTATTCCCCAGTCAAGTCTTAGAGTCTTTCACTTTTGCCGTCAGTTCTGACAAACATTCTCACACTAGAATCTGTCCCGAGTGGGATTCGAACCAAGGTAGTGAGAGGCGATGTAATCCGTAAGCGCGCCACCGAGGCCCCTGTTAGGGTAAGAGGAAATTCTTGTTCCATTGAGGTTGTATTAACTTTCCGGTTTTTATGTAGGGGTTTGTGGGTAAAAAACTGTATGGGCAGAAAGTCGATATCGAAATCTACTAAGGAAAGTCCGGGGCTCATCCCCTAGGGAATGTTTCTGAAGAGCGGAGATATGTACATGTTGATATACTTGTCGGTGGCATACTGATCGGTGAGCTAGCACCTTGACAAAAAGTAGACCCGAGTGCGCGTTTTTACAAGGCAGACCATAATACACAATCGTAAATATCGCGCATACACGGACTTATCCTTTTGTTAATCCTTTAAGATTAATTATCTTGTTCTCTTCGTGGGTAGCTAAAAAATTGCTGATGCAAGGTTAAACAACATTACAACCTTTTTTGTTGTGTGACGACCTTTTATCAATGAAAACTCTCCATAAATCACAATACAATAAGATTTGTGGTTTATGATTGTGATTCGCAACTCGCATGATACAATTTAACACTCAAACAACAATGTATTAAAAGATTTTGAAGGTTTTGGTAGTTTTTACATTGAAATTTTAAGAGATGATTAAGAACTTGTAACAGAGTTGGGTTGATTTATGTAACGGTGTACGTCCAAGCCAAGAATCTTTCACTTATGTCGATAGGATCAAATCTGGAATGGGGGAGGAAACCGGAGTAAACCACCGACATTTGGTAGTCGAACTGACGAACCTTCTTACACTGGAATCCGCTCGAGAGGAATCCAAGTTCAGGCGGTAAGAGGCGATTTGAACAATAATTGTACGTTTTATACAACGTGGTTACTGAGGCCCCTATGAACTGAAATAGACATCTGTACAACCATTCAGAGATGTCGGAAAAATACAGCAGCTATAGAGAATACATTGCGGGGGATAAATGGTAAAACTGTTATAGAGCTGCCATATGCTAATTTTGAATTTTTATGGAATTATAAAATAAACAGTAGCATAATTTATTATAACAATACTTTTGAATGTATTATTTCATTAAAAAAAGTAGCATATTAGAGAGCAATAAATTTGAGATATGTTTGTGCGATATGAAATTGTTCACAATCTAATTTTTCAAGTAGATAAAACGATCACATTCATTGAATATAGTAAGGTAAATATTGTTTTATGACGAAATTTTGAATATTTTATGATTTTGTGGAGTGTTGGTGTAAAACGTCCAAGTCTTACTCATATCGTGGTCAGTTTAGGATTGGTAGAGAACACCGGAGTTAAAACACTGTTAAAACAACCGACTTACGGTTGACAATCTGACACACATTCCTTAAAAAGGTTGGTTTTTGTATAAGTCGTTTAACGTCGCATCAGTTATTCGAGACGAGAGCAAACCTTTATTATAATTATCTCCCATTGCAGCATTGCAAAGTTAAGGTTTCTGTAACTTTACATTTTTAAAAGTTAGTGACGTGAAAAAAACTGGAACTTTCCGGAAATCAAGTTAATTTGTTCAATTTTTACTTTATGGACGGTCAGACATGAGTGGAATACCGTAGACATTAATCCGTGGCCAGCGAATCAAATTATTATTTTTCTTTTAATGACACTAGTCTTTTTGTAAACAAAATTCTAGACGATTTGTCTTGTCTCTACCTGTGTCATGTACAGAAATTTGAATTTTTACATAATGTACTCAAATTCTGCACATGACACCAGGTACGACCATGTCTCTAACACCTGTGTGATTCATTATTAGAAGTCTATATGTGAATATTTAACTCTGTAGATTTTACGATTGTGAAGGAAAAAAAATATTTGAGTTTTGCAAGATTCCATGAGAAAAAAAGCGCGGTGTCACTAAAATAATTCTATTTTTTTAATAATAATAAAGCCGAGGGATTTTTTTTACATAATATAAACTTATATAATTTTGATTATTATCATTATTGATATTATTGATTATTCACATTACCACGTGGTCTTCATACAAAAGAGTTTGTGCGCATTCCTCGGCATGTGAGTTAACCGTTGTTTTTACCGTTACTATTCATGGATATGTTTGTATCTCTGTGTTATGTAATGAATAAAGTGTAAGGTCTAAGTAGGTCAATTGATCACGTGATGCGGTAGAGAACACAGATGGCAGGTTGTTTAGTCGGATGGTTACAGATAGTGGACATTGTTAAAATTACGTCAGACTTCGGAAATAACAGTTAATATTAGATGTATTCTCTGGAAATTATGGATAATTTTCAAGGAGTCATTGGAATAAGACAGTTTAGAGTAAGTATTCATTTAATTTGAGATGTATTTGAATGACAGTTTTAACATAGTGGAAACACGACCTATTGAAACTTTCCGTCCGAAGTTTCCTGAACTGGTCCTAATAACAGCAGTTATTTTTTTAGTTGATTATTTGAAATGAAATGTGTACAACATTAACTGATGGATTTGTTTAAGAATAAAATTAATAAAAGCTACCAGCTATTATAAACACGTTTGCATTTTTCACTAAACTCAGTTTGCGCAAGTGATATTTTTGTGTTTATTTTTTCGTTTGACAGTATGGCTTTTTTATGACACAATTATTATTGGAGTCGATTTTATTTTAGTTTTTTTAATATATTTTCATTAATTCATAGAAAAAATCTTGTTAGAAATGTTAAATTCAAAGTTTGTTGATAAATCAATACTTTTTTACCTACAATTATTTTATAGGCACCTGTAGATATAAATATTACAATATAATTATTATTGTATATAAACATGTTAAATAACCACTGTTATGTTTTCCGCGTAAGACAACAAGTAGTTGTTGAATCCGTTATGACGACCTCACTAGCATTCATCGAGAGCTAACGTCTGATTGGCTAAGGGACATTCACGCTTTACGGGTTTCTCAAGGTGTTACAGTACTTGACCAAGTATACGTCACCAACCTGCATCTCGTACATATCAATAGGACCGCATTTTCATTTATTTACTAATTTTGACCTCAACTGGCTTTAGCCAAAAATTCACGCATTAATCTGTTTAATTTACTTTTTAATCTGTAGAGTTTACACTTTAGTATTTAAAGCTGCATTAAGTTTTTCAATTTTCTGATTTTTTTTTTTGTTTTCTTAAAATATATCTGTTTTTTGTTCAACTCTAATCTTTAAAAAAAGCAATGACTAAAAATAATTGTGATAGGCAGGTAGCCGAGGGCGTAACTACTGACACGATAACTACTAGTACCCCGTCCGTCCTGGATTTTGAATTATATGATTGTGATGATATTTATATTTATATCATATATAAAGTTATAAATTTAACTATGTAATGTGACAGTGTGTTTATTGTGGAATGTGACAGTGTGTTTATTGTAGATTTTAATTGATCATACCAAGACTATCACGATAATGGGACCTGATTATAAAGACTTAATGACTTTTATTCTTAATGCTTAGTATTATGATTAATTTAATGGGGTTTAACGCCCCAGTGAACAACATTTCACTTATATCGAAACGTCACCAGCTATTGGGGGAGTGGCAGAAATTTTGAGCTTTGCGGTGCGCCAAGTGCAATGTGCAGGGAGGGTTTTTTAACGTGATATGCCTGTCATGACATCGGGAATTGGTTTTTTTGGAAGGATTCCGCGACTTTCATTTCTAAATGGTATAGCATTATGCAAAAAAAAAAAAAAAATAAAAAAAAATAACAAAAAAAATAATAATAAAAAAAAAAAATAAAAAATAAATAAATAAATAAATAAATAAAAAAAAAAAAAAAAAAAAAAAAAAAATATATATATATATATATAAAAAATGGTTAGATCCAATACTAATTTCAAGAGTCAGACAAACCTGGGATTAGTTGCCTCAATCTTGCCGAGGACAGATCTTACGAACTCGGCTGAAATAACAAAGAGCGGAAGGACATTGGATCGAACCCAAGCCGGGACATACATAGGATTTATTTTGAGATTTTGATGTTTTGCCTAGTGCTCGGCATAAATAGTTTCGATGGTTCTCCCGGTGTCAGAAAAAAGTGACTGAGGGGTGGATTGCTTTTCTACGGCATACTGACTTGGTGTGCTAGCACGTTAACAAAACACCGACCTAAACGCGCGTTAGTACAAGGCAGACAATGATACACACTCTAACATCTCACACACTTACATAAACTTCTCCAATTATACTATTATACTGCAGTGCATTATTTTATATGATATATTTATTCTCTTCACAGATTTAGTTGAACTTCTAACTTAAAAATTAAAAAAAACTTATTAGAGTCATCCCGTTATATATCTGATTACATGAATAATTTTGTAAAAAATAAGAGGAAATTCTAAGTTTTAAACGTCTGCCTTAATTCTATAACATAATTATGGAAATGTTAAATTTCATTTCGGATTTTTTACTGTCAAAAAAAAAATCAAAGTCAAAATCAAATTATTAATGAAAAATGTCATGAACGTGAACAAGACCTAACTATAAAAAAATTACTCTAAAAAATATAATTTAAACTTGATTTTATAATAATAATACTAATAATTATGATATATATTTTCTTTTGCCTTGTGAAATTCCCATAGCTGGAAGTTTGAGAGCCGTTGTGTTCATAATTGGCTATGAACTACAAAAATCTTGTCACTTCATGTATGAATACATATAAAATGCAATACACAAAGAAACTAATCAAATAAAATTTTAATAATTTAGATAGGCACCTGACTGATATTCACCGCAATATTGACATTGTGAGAAGACAGAGTGAAAAAAATTGATGGCCCGTTAAAAGAACGGACAAGAGTTGAGTTGAGTAATGGTGTTTAACGTCCTTAGTCAAGAATATTTCACTTATATCGAGACGTCGCCAGCTATAGGCGAAAGTGCAGAAATTTTGCCTGTGCGTTGCGCTGATGGCATTATACAGCAGGGTTCTTTATCGTGCCACCCCATGACACCGGGACCTGGTTTATTTTAAGTTCCCATCCAAAAGAACCGTGACTTTCATTTTGTAATACCGAGTGCTTGGCGAAAGAACAGTCACTACCCTACTTTCAAGTCTTGGGTCAGACCCGGCCGGGGTTCGAACCCACGACCTCTCACTTACGAGAACGGACAAGAACTGGTCTGTCCAAAACCAACAAACCACAAAAAAATTCTTGAACAAATCAGCAGTACCGAAATAAACCGAGGCAAGAATTGAAGATCAATTTATATATATAATGTCATTAATTACATTATGATACAGTGGTGACAGAGTCTCAATGTTTTACATCTTTCACATGTAAGGAAGGTATTGTCATATACCACTTTTTGTATGTATTTTTATGATTAAATTTAAAAACTGGTATATGACAGTATTATAATACAGTATAATAGGAAAGCTAAAAATCAGACCAGTTGTTGTAAAATAAGTGGAATGGTTTTGTGCCATGACAACTAGTTTAACCACATCACTAAACCTCGTAATCCAGTTTAGAGAATAGTTTAAAAGTTTGAATTGTATGTAGGCGGGTAGGTCTATCGTTTAACTTGGATTTTTCATATCACTTCTATGAGAAAAGCACTTGGTTTAATTTTTACCGAGGCAGTTACCTCGGTTGCCTCATAGGTAGTTCTACCTAATTAAAGCTGCTATGTACGAAAGCGTGATAGTGCCATTTTATACACTAGAAAACAATTACTATCTCGTTTAAACGAGATAGTAAATTTTTTTCCAGTGTATAAAATGGCACTAACACGCTTTCGTAGCTATATTCCCCCGTCAATTAATTTTGTGTCTCGCACGCAGGATGTAAATTTCAATTGAAATTAGATTCACGAAACATAGCAGAAAAATGACATGGTGGATTTGGCACCCATCCAAAATATGTCACTGATACGTGTGTATGCCACATCAAGTGAAAATTGTCTGTTTTTGGTTGGTAAGGCTCCAGTAACTGTCTTACACATCATGTCTAATAAAACAGTCTTATACAGAGCACTGCGAAATTCAAAAACTTGATCAAATTTACATTTTAATATTTCAAACATAATTATAGACTTAATTTTATGCCAAGCTGAACAAATCTTTTTGAATATTTTTTAGCGCAACTTGCGTATAGCTAGCTGAGCTTATGGCAAGGCGAAGCGTCCGTGCGTGCATAAACTTAAATCTTCTCTGAAACCACATGACCAATTGAAACCAAATTTGGTGCCGAAGGTCTCTGGGTAAAGTTGATTAAGGTTTACGATTTTCAGCCCGATCCTAAATCCAAGATGGCCGCTGTTATTATAAATAGAAAAAAAAACAGGAAACTGGCCATAACAAATCTATTTGTTGATCAATTTGGTTCAAATTTGGTATATGGAATGTAGAACTCTGGTCATTTATTTAACGGTTTTCCGATACTTTTTGTCATTGGCATGTTATTTGGCAAATGAAACCAAATTTGATGTTGGAGGTTCTTAGGTGGGCTAGTTTTGATGCCCTAAAAGAGATTGAGAACAATTTTATAAGTATTAAATAATGAGGGTACACCCTTATGTATGTTTAATGAACCTGGATATTGTATATGATTGTGTAAAGAGCGTTTAATGTTAACACTTCTAGTGGCTTCTATTTTCGTCTTAAAAGTGCACGACAAGTAACACATTTTATCTTTAAATTGCGTCACAATATTTCTCCGTTTTAATTGGCTACTTATAATCACGCGGCGATATCCGTCGACACCCGTGATTTACCATTCTGATACGGATTTTTGACGAGGGCGCAGTGTTGAAGATATAAAAGTCTATAGAAAGGTATCTGTGAACATCCACATCATATCTTTGGCCATATTTCTAAAATATTTTCTGTGTACTGATATTACATTTTTATGTTTTCATAGTTACCGCAATTTTGTGTAATTTTTTTTTTGCGAAATTAAATGAAAATTTTAATTATGTAGATATACAAGCCGACGACCACGTGTTTACCCATATCATGCTCTCTCTCCTGGATCTGATATTTCTTGTATTATACATTTTATTTAAATCTGCCACTGTTAGGTATTAAACTGTTCGTTTTTGAAATGGACGGCTTATTATCGAGGTGTTAATTCGGTCATCTAAGTAAAATATTTTTTTCCTTGAAAAATACATTTAAATGATAATTTTAATATAAATAATTAAATTGAACTATTAATGGTGAAAATTACTCCACGAAGATAAAAGGTAAAATTAACATATTGTAAAGGTACAGATAAAAATGTAAAATACACAGGTCAAATTGTAAAATACACAGGTCAAATTAGGTCAAATTGTAAAATACACAGGTCAAATTGTAAAATACACAGGTCAAATTGTAAAAGTGTAAATTAAGATTAAGTGGTGAAATCAAAGATAAAAATGTAAAATTAACCTGT
Source organism: Tegillarca granosa (assembly GCA_029721355.1). Taxonomy (NCBI): domain Eukaryota; kingdom Metazoa; phylum Mollusca; class Bivalvia; order Arcoida; family Arcidae; genus Tegillarca; species Tegillarca granosa. Next base: position 87,643 of record JARBDR010000479.1, on the reverse strand, counting down.
TAAAATGAAAATTTAGATAAATATTTTAAAATTTACTGATTTAAGTTTGAAAATGAAACAAAAATCATTTAAAAACTTGAGACCCTTATGTGCTTCCGTATAAACATGAACAATCGGCACAGCACGAACATTAAAAATAATAAAAGAATTTTTTATACAAGTTTTGCTTTCTTTGAATGACACACGTCCACAGAACTTTTAAATCTTGAACCGACAGGAGGACATTATTGATGATTAAATATTTAACTACGCGATACGCTCTTGTCTTGTTTTATTTTATACGAGTTTATATAGTATGTAAAATTTAATTTAGAGTGTTTTAACTTGTCATTTGCAAGCTTTCATTTTTTAAAAATAAAATAACCAGATCTGCATATCGTATTTAGAAATTTGTAGTAAGAGATCTGCGTCAAGTTCTCAAGTTCTTTATTTCTCACATTGTACAATTTACAACAAAGAGTAATCGTATATAATATCTAATAAACATTACTTTCGTAATTTAAAGAAACCAACCGCTGGTAGACAGTGACAGTGTTGTTACGCTTCTAAGATATACTGCAATAAATATTTAATAGAGTATAACAACATTCGGTACATTTGATCTTTTAAAATTTTAAACTTACTTTATAGAAGAGTTCGGTAACCTTTGAATAATTACAAATGTTTGTATAATATTTTTAATTGATGTTACTTTATCAGAAAGTAAAACAAAGTTGTCATTTTCAAATTTTTATTATTTTTTTTCGAGCGTTTATCACACCAAGATATTTTACATCCCACTCTGACAAATTATGTAGTTTAAGAAAGTTTGTCAATTTGCCGGAATTTGACCGAATGGATATAAATGTAATTCTTAACTGGGGTGTAAACAACATTACTCCATCGAATTTTGGGTACAATCATGCCTGGAATGAAGGCTTTTCAGATTGCAAAATGAAGAAATTATGTTCCCATAGGGCCCCATAATGGGTGAAATAGTGAAAAACTTCTCCTTTGAATGTACAAGAGTTATAAATAAGATATTTCAAGTATAATCTTATGTTATTTAGTTTGAGATTTGCACAGCTGATATCCATTGGACCCAAAAAGGGGAAAGGACAAGGCACTTGGTTGGGAAATAGAAAGAATGGTATATTTGTCAATAACTCTGCTTAACTATTAACTTTCGTTACATTTCGTATAAATTATTGTAGGTATCAATCATTTTGATATATAGTTCAAGGTCATGGTAAGGTTCAAGGCGATGGTCAAGGTCACAGCTGCATTAAAAAATTAATTATAAGTTAATTATCTTGGAAACTATTAAAGTTTTGTATTCATGTTCATTAGAATATTATAGGCATCGATATGACGATCATTTTGATACTGTATATGAATTAGTCATCGGCTCAAAGGTCAAGGTCATAGCGGTATTAGAAGATACGAATTGTTAATTATGTATATTGAAAACTATGAAATTTTTGTAAAGACCTGTATATTTAGATACTGTAGGTATTGATAGGATGCATCCAAAGGTCAATGTCATAATTGCATAAGAAGACAGAAATTGTTTATTATCTTGAAAACTATTAACATTTTATGTAGGCGTATTTATTAGAATATTGTAGGTATTAATATGACATTTTGGTATTGATATGACTGGTTTTGATCAGATATATGGTTCAAGATCAAACGTTTAAAGTTGAAGGATATAGCTGCATAAGTATACTAAAATGGTTAATGATTTTGAAATTATTCATTTAAGTATTGTTACTACATGCATATTGACTACTTATAAATGAAATGTGACTAGATGTTTCGGATTAAGTGTAGTGGCAGTTTTAATTTTGAGAAAACTTTGAGAAAAGTTTCTGTAATTTATTGTTTATTGCACTTTGCATACAATTTTGGACATATTCTTGGGTGAGCGTTTGGGCCCATGGGTCTCTTGTTTTTGTTTTAAAGAATATCTTTTTTGCAAATAACAGTTTACTGAATATGAATTATTGATAAAAAACGGTTCCTTCATTTTGTTGACAAATGCATTCAACCTTATATATTAGTTAATATAATTATGATATTTAAGCAGATGATATTTTTTGAAGTGATTTATAAGTATATATAAGAAGATCGGAAATAAGTGATTTTGTTGAAAATTTGCAAGTGTGAAACATTTCAATAAAGTTTTTTTAAATCAGAAAATCGAATTCGGTTTTACAAAGGTGAAATTTAGATCCGGACGGTGAAATGCGTCCGGTTTTCAGAATTCACAGGATCCGGTGTATTAAGATTTTTATTATATAGAATAAATCGGGACAAGCATAGACGTCCGGTTTTCACGGGATTCCGATTTTTCAGGGTCTGGTTTACACAAGTTTTACTGTATATTAAAAAGAATTCTTATCATATTTGAATAATTCAAGTACGTTTCTGTATTTTAGGGTAGAATTAAAAGTTAACAGTCTATTTTACAAAGGACATTCAATAATCAGTGCGATTCCAATCATCTTATATGAGACAAGTGACTTCAAGACATACGGAGTCAAGTGTTGATTTTAACATTTTATTGAAGAAAACAGAGAGAAGAAAACAAGGTAGGACGGTTATAGTTTTATTAGTTTTATTTATAATTAGTTATCAAACACTGTCATTAAAACTTCTCTCCCATCACCAAGACGTCACAAGAAACCAAAAAAAAAAAAAAAAAAAAAAAAAAAAAAAAAAAAAAAAAATAAATAATAAAATAAAAATAAAAAAAAACCCCAACAACAACAATGGACAAATTATTACAATATAGGAATACAAAATGCAATAAAGAAATACAACAAAACAATACCATTAAAGGAAAACAAAATACAACATTAATATAACAGACAAAAATAACATAAAACAAATGAATACAGCATGGAATACAAAACAAAAACAACTAAGGAGTAAATCAGAACCAGTAGATCAACTCAAAAATCAACAAAATACAACAAAAGAAAAGGAAAGGACCACATCAAGGCATACAAAAAATTATGTAACAAATTATCGCAAAACAATACACACAGTTAAACAGTACAGCAACACAAAAGATATACAAACATCCAAACAAAAAAAGGTGACAAAATTGTTCAAAAATAAATTACGGCAAAACAATAAACAAAAAATACAACAATACAAATAACCGTAACAGTAACAACTCAATCAAAGACAGTATAAAAATATATATAGACAATAAAATAAAACAATGTAACAATAAAGTAGAACAGTACAATTAAAGAATGCACAGAACAGTACGAAAAAATGATACAAAATTACAGTAAAACAGTACAATTAAAGAATACACAGAACAATATGACGAAATGATACAACAAGACAGTAGAACAGTACAATATAATAGAACAGTACAATAAAAGAATACACAGAACAATACGACAAAATGATACAACAAGACAGTAGAACAGTACAATAAGTAGAACAGTACAATAAAAGAATACACAGAGCAATACGACAAAATGATACAACAAGACAGTAGAACAGTACAATAAAGTAGAACAGAATAATAAAAGAATACACAGAACAATACCATAAAATGATACAAGAGAGTAGAACAGTACAATAAAGTAGAACAGTACAATAAAAGAATACACAGAAAAATACGACAAAATGATACAACAAGACAGTAGAACAGTACAATAAGTAGAACAGTACAATAAAGTAGAACAGTACAATAAAAGAATTCACAGAACAGTACGACAAAATGATACAACAAGACAGTAGAACAGTACAATAAAGTAGAACAGTACAATAAAGTAAAACAGTACAATTAAAGAATGCACAGAGCAATACGACAAAATGATACAACAAGACAGTAGAACAGTACAATAAGTAGAACAGTACAATAAAAGAATACACAGAGCAATACGACAAAATGATACAAGACAGTAAGAACAGTACAATACAGTAGAACAGAATAATAAAAGAATACACAGAACAATACCATAAAATGATACAAGAGAGTAGAACAGTACAATAAAGTAGAACAGTACAATAAAAGAATACACAGAACAATATGACAAAATGATACAACAAGACAGTAGAACAGTACAATAAAAGAATACACAGAACAATATGACAATGATACAAGACAGTAGAACAGTACAATAAAGAAGAACAGTACAATAAAGAAGAACAGTACAATAAAAGAATACATAGAACAATATGACAAAATGGTACAACAATACAGTAGAACAGTACAATTAAAGAATGCACAGAACAATATGACAAAATGATACAAGACAGTAGAACAGTACCATAAAGTAGAACAGTACAATAAAAGAATACACAGAACAATACGATAAAATGATACAACAAGACAGTAGAACAGAACACTTAAAGAATACATAGAACAATACGACAAAATGATACAAGACAGTAGAACAGTACAATGAAGTAGAACAGTACAATAAAAGAATACACAGAACAGTACAATAAAAGAATACACAGAACAATACCATAAAATGATACAATACAGTAAAAAAGAACAATAAAGAATACACAGAACAATATGACAAAATGATACAAGACAATAGAACAATAGAATAAATGAATGCACAGAACAGTATGACAAAATGATACAAGACAGTAGAACAGTACAATAAAAGAATATACAGAACAATACTACAAAATAATACAACAAGACAGTAGAAAGTACAATAAAGTAGAAGAGTACAATAAAAGAATACACAGAACAATACCATAAAATGATACAATACAGTAAAACAGAACAATAAAGAATATACAGAACAATACTGACAAAATGATACAAAAAGACAGTATAACATTATTTTAAATACATTGAAAAAACAAACACATTATAGCAAGGCAGCCTGATTTACATAGTCAATTGTCTCAGTCGCTTTTATAACTTTAATGGTATTTAAATTTTGGACAATATAGTTTGGAAATTAGCAACTAGATTATCACAACCTGTTTTTAAATGATAGGTATATGCAATAAATGAAACGGAATGTAGTCATGTAATTTGGTAGCAATTTTATATTGGGATGCTATATATTGTTTGGTAAAATGTTTTTATGATATCCATCCATATATTGCAAGAAAAAATGGGTACCATAAAATACAAAAAATGTAATATTATAAAAATATACTTTAATAAAAATTATATGTGTATATATGAATATCTAAATAGATAGCTTACAAGTAGACACAGCACAAATTACTGCAACTGTCAAAATCTCCCCCCTGGGTACTACAACAGACAAATTCTACAACCTGGACACTAGCAAAACCAAACATTGAAGAGCTGGATTACAACAGCCAATAACCTTAACAATCCTTGACCTACAAATAACCAAAAGCTAACAATCCTGAAAACTTTGAAACTCCATAGGCCACAAATATAAGGGCCACCTTACTATCTTCACAAATGGATTAAACATTTTTTTCAGCCACAAAATTTCACCACTGCTTTCAACATTATCCCAAAATATTACACAAATTTCTGTTAGCCTCTTCTATAACTTATCTGTATAAACCACTGAACCTGTAGCCATACACATGACCCTAAATCTTCATAACAAGTTCACCCACTCTCTCAGTGCATTTCCTTCCTAACCAGACTAAAAGCATCCCAATCCGATATAATTTTACAAACAACTTTACTCAAGAATACTTAATGCTTTAATGAACGTGATAACAATTAAGTTAAGATAATAAGTGTGTGTGTGTGTGTGGGGGGGGGGGGATATACACAACAAGACTTAGGACAATGAAAATAAGATAATTGTGTACGAATAACTAGTGATTTAAGAATATTTAAGGATAACTGTAACATGTCGGAGTAAAGTTTAGGTATTTTTATTATTTAAAAAATAAAACTTTAAAAAGATAACGGAAGTTAATATAATCAGAATAATAAAAATAATAAATATTAATAAATATTTCTAATTTAGTCATAGAAAAAAAAATACTAAATGGAAATATTTTATCATTCGAACACTAAATAAATAGACTGTTGACCAGTAAGCTACAGAACAATGGATACTTCGCGGATACAAATTTTGCACAAAAGTAATAAGCCAAGGGATAAAACAACAAACAAAAAAGTTTTTGGAGAAATAAAAACCTTACTACTTAACTGGACTTGAACAATGTACTAGACTCCATAAAAACCGATACTGAAAACACACGCATTCCCAGTCAAGTTCTCAGATTAAATAACAGGGATAGAACCCCAACCAGAGCGGTCAGATTAACATTCATTCACCCAAAGCTTCCATAATCTGTTTCCATTTACAGATTCATGTATTACTTGCAACCATTTAACTTTTCAATCACATTCTGCTTTAACTGTCAAAAGCAATGATGACATAAAGCAGACAAATGTCAGATCAGACCAGTCTGCCCCCACGCTTTTGAACTTGTTCAAAATTAGCCAAAGATATTTTGACAGTATAAATTATTTTATTAAATATACATTTATAAAATCAGTTTTATTTTCTATATTATTATTCTATATATTCTATATGCTTTTCACACTGTAATCTTTATTTTTATAGCCTTTACATCCTATATCCATTTGTAAATGTTTTACATACTTTGTTGCATACATTTTTAAGCTAAATATTCTTTATTATAAATTCTATATGCTATACTTCCAATATTATATATATGTGTGTGTGTGTGTGTGTGTGTGTGTGTGTGTGTGTATTATCTACTATACATTCTATATTCTATTTAATCTGTTTTTTAACATTGTGTATTTTGATATATTCTATATACAATTTTCAATTTTTTTATATACTGTATATAATTCTACATCTACATGCCATACTTTCAATATGTGCTACATAAACATATTTTAATTTGCTACACACACATAATTCTTTATATTTTGTATGCTATACACCCTATAATATTCTTTATGTTATATATTCTTCACTTCGGAATATTTTTTGTTTCTACATATTTTTATTTTGTATATATTCAAGACTCGATATATTTTAAACAAAATTGTTAATGTTAAAATTTTCAAGATAGCTGACTTGGAGGTCGTATCTAGCCATAAGGTAATACTGCGGAAAAAAACGATGTGATTAAATATAAATAATATGTATATTTTCAGTCCATACTTAATTTTGTATATTCTATATGCTATACATTCTTTATTCTATATATTCTATATGCTATACATTCTTTATTCTATATGCTATACATTCTATATTCTATACATTCTATATTCTATATATTCTATATTCTATACATTCTATATTCTATATATTCTACATATCTAAACATTCTGCATTTCGATATATTCTACATACAGTATTCAAAATATTTTATAAACTATAGAACTATATCTATAGCCTAGACATTCTATATTTTTATGCCATACATCCTTTATTCTATATTTTTGATCTACATACTTATTCTATATATTATTCACGTGACGTATTCTATATATTTATATGCACTACATACGCATTTTATCTTTTTTTAAACATAACGTATTTCTTTAGTCATACATTTTTATTTCAATTTATATTTTTTATTTCTACATGTAATTTTTTCTATATATTCAATTTCTCTATATTTTTTAGTAAAATTTCAAGTTCTATTTTGCTACGCCTTATTTGCAGTAGTTGCGAAACACCTTGACTGAAATTGAAAACTTATCAAAACTCAGTGCGGACGTCGAAGAAGACAGTACTTGAGTATCAAATCAATGCTATTCTTACAAATATTCGAACTCCCCAAATTAATTACACATTATCCTCACTATATATATAAATAGGATCGATTCAATTTTTGACATTCGGGGTTATCAAAGGTATCGGTATCAATGAAAACCCCGATGACATAATAAAAGGAATAAATGCTTCTCCCCTCAATACCGTCTACCCTACACAAGTCCTGCGCCTTAACAACAAAGAAAGGAAAGCCTCAAAGGCAGTTAGGTTGACTTTTGATCAGGCCCGTCTTCCTACTGTTATATATGTATGGAATTTCCCATTCAACATTGAACAATTTAAACATCCACCAACCTTCTGTTACAACTGTCAGAAACCGGGCCATAAAGCTGACAAATGTAGACACTCCACTGTATGCTCCCATTGTACCATACTCATCTGTTGTACAACCAAAGGAAAGGGGCTTTTGCAAAGAATGTCCCACTCCTTGATTTCCCAGTGTATAAATCAAATTCTTAAAGGTCAGAACTACAAGATTGAGACCACGCCCAGTAAAAACATAATAGTTAAGACCAGGGACACAACTAGCGCTAGAAGGTTACTTGAAACGGACATACTATATAGTGATAGGACCAATACCGTACCTGTTACATGCAAACTAGTGTCAAATAAAAGATCATTCGGGGTTATCAAAGGTATCGGTATCAATGAAAACCCCTATGACATAATAAAAGGAATAAATGCTTCTCCCCTCAACACCGTCTTCCCTACACAAGTCCTGCGCCTTAACAACATAGAAAGGAAAGCCTCAAAGGCGGTAAGGTTGACCTTTGATCAAGCCCGTCTTCGTACCGTTATTTGGAATATCCGGCAAAACTTTCTTATATACAAATTGATAGGCAATAAATGGATAAACGCATGGATATCAAAAGCCAGTCAGTGGCTAGAAATACCCATCCAAACAGATATAATTTAATAACTTTCATTATTATTATCATTACCACTCTTACTCTCTCTATCGTTGGAGGAAAGGAAATGTTACACCTTGAATTAAAAACAGGATTGAAATTAAAGGTTATAATATATTACGGACGTCCTAGAAAACATCTCAAATTTAACTAAACAACGACACAAAATTCCTTACTCTACCTTTAATCCTAGCCAATCATGCACTTCCTAGTGAAAACACAAAAGGGCAAAAAGATGCAATTTATAACTTGCTTATAATATTATCACCCAATTTTTTCAATATTTTTCAAAATATAGCAAATATCTACCGATAGTAAATTATTTTCTTAAATACTTCATCAAAGGTAAAAAAAGAAGCTAACTAAATAAAAAAAAATCATACCCCTAAACATGTCTAAAATTATCTACTTCAAGGGACAAGGCTGCATACTGTACTTTTGGCCTACTGCATTTTTACTTTATAAAGGCGCACTTTTTACTGTCTGGAGCATCCATACCGGTATTCCAGGGTAATCCATCTCAGAAATTACATCATCGCCCCAAAACTACTTTCCGCTTCCACAGCTAAATCACTGTCCCCGGCAGGTATCATGCTTCCCCGCCTGACACTTGGGCAAATTGTCACTAATGTCCCAAGTACTCAAAATGAAGCTCAACCAATCTCCCTAATTTAGTTAAGCCCTTCTCCAAATTCGGACAACTGGAATTAAGGGACAGCATAGCACCACCACTAACTCTAAATATTAAACCACTAACATCTAAAAGGAAAGGATTTGTCTTCATACAGAAAACGCCTCCAGACCTAATAGAACCCCCAACACTTGCGGGGGGAAATTCGCTATTTTTCGCATGGGAGACATGGGAACAGATAACATCCACCGAAATCTTCTCGCTTCTCTAATAAACTTTAAACCCCATATAGTATTTATTCACCTTGGAAGCATTAATATTTCGGCTACTTCATGTCACCAGGAAATCGCGAGTGCCATAAAAAATTAAACAAACCAGAAAAACAATGTGGGGTCAAACATAATATTTTCGGAAAACATTCTAACTAGAAACTCCTTAAAAACCCCTAAATGAAGACACCTTCGACAAAAAACCATCTCAAATTCCAACCTCAATAAAGTCCTCTCGCAATATCACAATATATCACATACATTCTATATACTATACAACCAATATTGTACTTCATATACTATATATATGTTTATATACTATACATTCTATATACTATAAATCCATAGTGTACATCATATACTCTATATATATTTATATGCTATACGTTCTATATACTATACATCCATAGTGTACATCATATGCTATATATATTTATATGCTATACATTCTTTATACTATACATTCTATATACTATACATCCATAGTGTACATCATATGCTATATATATTTATATGCTATACATTCTATATACTATACATCCATAGTGTACATCATATACTATATATATTTATATGCTATATATTCTATATACTATACATCCATATTGTACATCATATACTGTATATATTTATATGCTATACATTCTATATACTATACATTCTATATACTATACATCCATAGTGTACATCATATACTATATATATTTATATGCTATACATTCTATACACTATACATTCTATATACTATATATCCATAGTGTACATCATGTACTATATATATTTATATGCTATACATTCTATTTACTATACATCCATAGTGTACATCATATACTCTATATATTTATATGCTATACATTCTATATACTATACATCCATAGTGTACATCATATACTATATATATTTATATGCTATACATTTTATATACTATACATCCATAGTGTACATCATGTACTATATACATTTATATGCTATACATTCTATATACTATACATCCATAGTGTACATCATATACTATATATATTTATATGCTATATATTCTATATACTATACATTCTATGTACTATACATCCATAGTGTACATCATATGCTATATATATTTATATGCTATACATTCGATATACTATACATTCTATATACTATACATCCATAGTGTACATCATATACTATATATATTTATATGCTATATATTCTATATACTATACATTCTATATACTATACATCCATAGTGTACATCATATACTATATATTCTATATACTATACATCCATAGTGTACATCATATGCTATATATGTTTATATGCTATACATTCTTTATACTATACATTCTATATACTATACATCCATAGTGTACATCATATGCTATATATATTTATATGCTATACATTCTATATACTATACATTCTATATACTATACATCCATAGTGTACATCATATGTTATATATATTTATATGCTATACATTCTATATACTATACATCCATAGTGTACATCATATGCTATATATATTTATATGCTATACATTCTATATACTATACATCCATAGTGTACATCATATGCTATCTATATTTATATGCTATACATTCTTTATACTATACATTCTATATACTATACATCCATAGTGTACATCATATACTATCTATATTTATATGCTATATTCTATATACTATACATTCTATATACTATACATCCATAGTGTACATCATATGCTATCTATATTTATATGCTATACATTCTATATACTATGCATTCTATATACTATACATCCATAGTGTACATCATATGCTATCTATATTTATATGCTATACATTCTATATGCTATACATTCTATATACTGTACATTCTATATACTATACATCCGTAGTGTAAATCATATACTATATATATTTATATGCTATACATTCTATATACTATACATTCTATATACTATTACTACTATACATCCATAGTGTACATCATATGCTATATATATTTATATACTATACATTCTATATACTATACATCCATAGTGTTCATCATATACTATATATATTTATATGCTATAAATTCTATATACTATACATTCTATATACTATACATCCATAGTGTACACCAGATACTATATATATTTATATGCTATACATTCTATATACTAAACATCCATAGTGTACATCATATACTATATATATTTATATGCTATATATTCTATATACTATACATCCATAGTGTACATCATATAATATATATTTATATGTTATATATTCTATATACTATACATCCATAGTGTACATCATATACTATATATATTTATATGCTATATATTCCATATACTAAACATCCATAGTGTACATCATATACTGTATATATTTATATGCTATACATTCTATATACTATACATTCTATATACTATACATCCATAGTGTACATCATATACTATATATATTTATATGCTATACATTCTATACACTATACATTCTATATACTATATATCCATAGTGTACATCATGTACTATATATTTTTATATGCTATACATTCTATTTACTACACATCCATAGTGTACATCATATACTATATATATTTATATGCTATACATTCTATATACTATACATCCATAGTGTACATCATATACTATATATATTTATATGCTATACATTCTATATACTATACATCCATAGTGTACATCATGTACTATATATATTTATATGCTATACATTCTATATACTATACATCCATAGTGTACATCATGTACTATATATATTGATATGCTATATATTCTATATACTATACATTCTATGTACTATACATCCATAGTGTACATCATATGCTATATATATTTATATGCTATACATTCTATATACTATACATTCTATATACTATACATCCATAGTGTACATCATATACTATATATATTTATATGCTATATATTCTATATACTATACATTCTATATACTATACATCCATATTGTACATCATGAACTATATATATTTATATGCTATATATTCTATATACTATACATTCTATATACTATACATCCATAGTGTACATCATATACTATATATATTTATATGCTATACATTCTATAAACTATACATTCTATATACTGTACATCCATAGTGTACATCATATGCTATATATATTTATATACTATACATTCTATATACTATACAACCATAGTGTACATCGTATACTATATATATTTATATGCTATATATTATATCATATACATTCTATATACTATACATCCATAGTGTACATCATATACTATATATATTCTATATACTATACATTCTATATACTATACATCCATAGTGTACATCATATGCTATCTATATTTATATGCTATACATTCTATATACTATACATCCATAGTGTACATCATATACTATATATATTCTATATACTATACATTCTATATACTATACATCCATAGTGTACATCATATGCTATCTATATTTATATGCTATACATTCTATATACTATACATCCATAGTGTACATCATATACTATATATATTTATATGCTATATATTCTATATACTAAACATTCTATATACTATACATCCATAGTGTACATCATATGCTATCTATATTTATATGCTATACATTCTATATACTATACATCCATAGTGTACATCATATACTATATATATTTATATGCTATATATTCTATATACTATACATTCTATATACTATACATCCATAGTGTACATCATATGCTATCTATATTTATATGCTATACATTCTATATACTATTCATCCATAGTGTACATCATATACTATATATATTTATATGCTATATATTCTATATACTATACATTCTATATACTATACATCCATAGTGTACATCATTTACTATTTATATTTATATGCTATATATTCTATATACTATACATTCTATATACTATACATCCATAGTGTACATCATATGCTATATATTTTATATACTATACATTTTATATTCTATACATTCTATATGCTATACATCCATATTTCATCCAAAATTGAAAAAGCGGAGATAAAATCGTACAGAGACGCTGTCATTAATAGCCCAAATAACATGGAATTTATACCCAAATCTGTCATCCCCCAGCCTAGATTATATACTTAGTCTAGTAACTAAAACTGAATTATCTTTCATTTCACAAATTCTGGCTAGTAAAATAGATCCTGCCATAGAAGATCAAACTAAAAACGAATAAATTAGCAGTATAGCAAGGACAGTTACTAAGGCGGCAAAAGATCAGTTAAATCTGGATGCCGATCCTGAAGTTATTTTTTTATGAAGTAACAAAAAATAAAGCAAAAGATTCTAATAAGACAAATAAAGTTATCTCAAATCCAGAAAATAAAGATTAAACAAAATAACTATTTGAGCAAGTTAAAGAAATCCCCAATCAAACTGCCACCAAAAACATAATTCAATCAAAACCTGTAAAAAATCTTGTAGCAAAACATAAAGATATCAAAAAAAAAAAAAAAAAAAAAAAAAAAAAAAAAAAAACAGACGGCAGCCTTGTTCTGAAAATAACCTACAAAACATGAATTCAATAACTATACAAGCCGAAATACACACACACACACACACACACACACACACACACACACACACAACCAAATTAAACACAATACACAAATTTAAAAAAAATCAGAAACAACATATAAATATCCATAATGACGCTAAACATAAATCAGTGGAATTGCCGTGGTCTCAAAAAAAAATTTGACGAACTTAAACAAACAATTTATGAGTTAAATTATCCTCCTCAAGTACTCTGCCTCCATGAAAACTTCATTACAAAAAAACACAAACCGATTAAAATAACGGCCATCAAGAAGCCGCAACACACGTAAGGTCGGGTGCGCATGACAGGGGAGGGATCGCCATTTATGTAAAATATGACCTAGCGTATACTAAAATAAATGATATCAAATTGGAAACTTAAAAAGCGGTAGGAATCACACTTTTCGGACAACACAGTAATAATTTTAAAGCAAAACAAGAACATTGAAAAAGTTTTGTTAACACTCTCAAGTCTAATATCAAACAAGTGTAGATCATAATAAAGGCTGTACAGGGTACAGTTAACAAAACTATTCCAGTACTTAAAGGACACACTATCTGTAATATACAAAAAACTAAAATTCTAACCAAAACTTTCACTGAAAATAGTAGCAATAAAAATTAAAAACCATCATGTAAAATTCACAAGCAAATATTTTAACAGCAATATAAAGATGAAATTAACAATCCAGGCTCAAATGACACACCAATTAATATACTATTTACCGTTCATGAACTTACAAACGCCCTCCAAAATAAACCCAACAACTCACCTGGCATAGATCAAGTTACTTACACAATAATTAAACAAGTACCTAATACAACACTTCAAATATTATTACAACTGTACAACCATGAACATATGGGCCACCAGACAAATACCACAAAACTGAAAAAAAAAACGCTATAGCCATCCCACTACATAAACACGGTAAAGACAGAGAAGACCCTACATCATACAGGCCTATTTCACTAACTTCACATCTCTGTAAACTTATGGAAACCATGGTCATTAATAGGTTAACACACTATTTAGAAGAAAACAAAATCATATCCAACAAACAAGGCGGTTTTAGAAAGGAACACTTCACTCCAGATCAATTAGTCAGGCTAGGAACGGAAATAAAAAAGTAATTGCTAAAAAACGAATATTTCGTCGCAATATTTTTAGATCTAGAAAAAGCATTCGACCTGGGGCATCAAAGACTTCTCTTTAAACTTAAAAATTACAGTATCACGAGAAATATGTTCTCCTTTATCAAAAGTTTCCTAACAAACAGAAATTTATAAGTACGCATAAACAAGGACTTATTCAACAGACACACACTAGAAAATGGCACACCGCAAGGCAGTGTAATCTCGCATACGCTGTTTAACATTATTATAAACGACCTATCTAAAACCCTATCTATATCATCGCAAGATATTTCACTATATGCCGACGACGGCGCAATTTGACAAACATCAAAAACATTATCCCACATACAATAAACTATGCAAGCAACACTTAACAATATACAGGAATGGGCTACAAACTAGGGCTTCAAAATTTCTAAACAAAAAACAATAGGGGTCATTAGTATGACCGGGAAACACGATTCAATTAAAACTCGGGGATCAATATCAATATTTGAAAAACAAGTAAAATTCTTAGGTCTTATATACGATTCTAGACTCACTTGGAAACCACACATACAAAATGTAGCTAGTCACTGCAAAAAAAGTACTCAACACCATGCGATGTGTGTCCGGTACAGATTTTGGAGCCGATAAACAAACCCTATTAACTATGTACAAGTCACTAATACAAGCTAAAAGAGATTACGGATGTCAAGCGTACAACTCCGCGTGCGAAAGCAGTATAAAAATCACCGGAGCTATAAAAAAAACCCCAGTAAATAGCCTACACATAGAAACTAGAACTACTCCACTACACGTTAGACGTGAAAATTATCATTAAAATACTGGTCGCGTACACAAACGACAAATATTAATTAATTAATTAATTAATTTAAATCCATAAATAAAGCCAACTTACTGAATATCAATATCATAAAAAAGCAAAAAGCTTAATTTCACCTTGGCTCCAAAAACCACTAAACGGCTCAACTTACATATCCTTCATAGTTGATAAAACACAAAACCCGATCTTAGCAAAAGCGATAACGTTAGAAATCGTAGAAAGTAAATACGCGAATCATATTAAAATTTACACAGACGGTTCAAAATCCGCACAAAAACATCAATTGGCATACTATGTACGCAATAACAAAACCAACAGTTAAGCTAGATTAACCGACAATGCATCAGTATTCATGTCGGAGCTCAAGTCTATACACAAGGCACTAATACACATAGACAAACATAAATATAAAAAAAATCAGTAAAACTCAGTGACTCACTAAGCGCTCTCACATCGCTCAAAACACCAAAATTTACCAAAACAGACACTATACAAAACATTCAATCGTTATACACTAAACTAACATTACAAAAACAAGAGGTACAGTTAGAATGGATACCATCCCAAATAGGTATATATGGTAATGAAATGGCCGACCAACTGGCTTAAAAAGCACCAGAAAACGCTAAAATTGATTTAAACACCCCAATTAGCACACACTTTTGGCTAACCGCCGCGGTGAGAAAAACTTGTAACTTAAACTTTGGCGAGCTCATATGTGGATATTTAGTACATTTTTAACTTGATCTTTCTGCTGTAGAACGTTTTAAAAACCATTATCTAACACTTTAAAACATTCCCGCTATGCTATCCTGCACTTTAAAATATGGCTCCATCTAGAAAAAGGTCTGGTGGGTATACCCCGTCAGATCGACCTAACTTATGATTTTCACATTTTCCATTGACTTTGGTTAAGTCCATCAAAAATTTTTTATTTGATAAGATATTTGCACCAAATGTTCGTTGTCAGATGCACAAATGTTTTGTCTACAAGAATCCAAAAACCGATTTTCGAAATATTATCTGGATCAAAAGTTATTGAACTTTTTGTAACAACCAAAGTTTTTGGAAAAAATGCTTAAGTTACAAATGTGACGAAAATGTGTTGACCCCACCAAGGTTTGAGTTCCCATTACTTCTGAACCATATATTCTATCGCAAAAAATTGAGATAAGTAGAAAGAGAAGACATATGGCCTACGGATTATGGTATATTTGAAAACATACCCACAACCCTAGGCACTATATTTGTGTCACATTTGTAACTTAATCCATTTTGACCATTTTTCACTTAGGTTTGAGGTATTTCAATCGATATTGTCTAGGGTTCTAGAAGTATTCCAAACAACATTGTATTCCTCACATTTTGATATAAAAATTGTTTCTCTATGTCTATAATTGGCAAAGTTATTTGATGAAAACCGTTCTTTAGTTCAATTTCACATTTGTAACCTGACTAGGGTGGGTATATAAGAAAAAATCTTAAAATTTTTTGCGTGCTTCTTTTAAGTACCTTTTTGTTTAGATGAACTCTCCACTGAATTGTGCACAGCAGAAACCTTAATTGGGAACTTGTAGCTTTTAGGTAAATAGTAAAATAATAATGCATGCATTTCGACAAAAAATTCTTAAAAATTGACTTTTTTCAATGATGTCGTACTTTGTCAATTTTTGTAAGAATACAGTTTTCTTGGTTGAAAATATTCTATGTTTCAAATAAACGGCCATGCAAAAGCCCCCCGTGTCTCAATATATATTAAGCATGTACCAAACAGTCAAAAAATAACCCAAACTTTTTACCTAGGGTTATATGTTTTTTATTCAGATATCGAAAAGATATTTAACAATTACAAACTACAATACGTAAAGCTTCATTTTCCTGTCTGTTTTAGCGTTCTTCTTGAAATTAGCAATTTTAGAATTTTTTTAATTTTCAAAGCAAAGCATGTCCTAGTATTTATAATTTTTCTTTGGAATTTTTATTCGCAAAATTTGCTATTCAGTGAGAAAAAACTTTTAATTTAAATTACAAACTTTTAATTTAAATTACAAACAAAATATGCTTTATTTACCCCTATTTAATTCTAACCCTCAGAATTTCATATTTCTAACTTATTTGTCTAAAACATTTAAACATATGTTTTTGTAAACTTTTTGAATATATATTTGTTCGGTTGTCAGATATCTTACACAATTTGTCAAGGGGTATATGATGGAAGAAAAAAGAATATAAAAAACTATTTTGTTTTTTTTTTAGCATCAGTTCGGATTTAAGTCACAATTCAAAATAATCTTACTTTTGAACGGATTACGATAGGCTCGTTTCTTTTATGGAATTTGAATAAGTGAATAGATGCCTTAACGTGATAAACTTATTACTATAAAACAAACACAAGAAAAGAAAAAATATAAAAGCACAAGGTACCAAGGGTTTGGTTGAATTTGTTGTTATTTCGGTTCAAAAACAAGTAGTGAAGATACAACAACGCATTAAACATTAAAGATATTAGTTTTATTATTAACTAAAACTAAATGACTTAATTCATATAATGAAGTATGTATAAATAAGTTACAAATATGAAGTATCTGCTGTTAGATATAAATTCCCTTAAAAATATGAAACAATCTGGTAAAAACTGGTTAAATGAAAAGAAAGTGCTTTGTTGAAATGATAAGATAGTTTTGTCTATACAATTACATTTATTTCTGTCGAAAAAATTCTAAATCTGTAAATATTTCTTATATTTGTTTATGTTAGTAGGTGGGTAGGTACGTACATATATATATAAGAGCATGTATATATATCTTACCACAATCTTTAATTTCTTTATCGGTCTGTCTTATTGCAGACTCTTATTTAAAACTTTACACCATCTGTCCGTTTTGGAACTTGTTCAGAGCCATCGAGATTCTCTAATCTGACATAATTGTAAAACTATCTGAGAGACGAGATGTAGCTCTTTCGTGTCCCTGGAGCAGCTCTTTCGTGTCCCTGGAGCTAGTTCCTGCCTCTTGATGTCAAAAAATGTGTTCACAGTAGAGCTCCATCCAAGATACACTTTAACTGCATCGCCGGATCCACTGTTTTCTATATTTGAAAAACCTGAAATGCGTGTTGGTCGGCAGTTTTGTTGGATTTGCCCGATTCAATTGAGGATAGCCATTCGTAGAACCCCTTTGATACTTGGTCTGTTAATACAAAAAGAATTACATGGTTTACTTCAAATTAACAATTTAAGTCATTCAAAGGATTTTCACTAATATATTAATTCATGTAGATTTGTTATAAATTGTGAACGATGTATTTCATTACTTTTATAAACTAATGATGCAGAGAAGCTTGTTGTATACATTTTAGGTAGCAATTGGCTAACCGCAATGCCGTCATATTTGTAACTTATTTCATGAATAAGTTACAAATTTGAAGTGCCTGGGGTTAGAATCTACAAACAGCATAATAGTAATTATAATAACATTACATTAGAAGGAGGACCGTAATAAAATGTATATTAGTTAATTGAATTACCACATAAACGAAATTAGCATTCTTAAACATTTTACTAAATAACCGACGTGTAATCATTTTTGTAACTTAATATTATGCTGTTTTTAAACTTTTATTTAGAGAAAGTCACGTCTTCACACGAATTGTGTGAGTAAACAACCAAACATATATATAAAGTGTTTATTACAAATTTTCTAGATAAGTTACCAATAACAAAGTTATGCATTTTACTAACGAACATTTCAAATATCACATTATACAGAGAATAAGGTGCGTGCGTGTGTGTGTGTGTGTGTGTGTGTGTGTGTGTGTGTGTGTGTGTTAAAATAGTAACAAGAGCTACTCACGATCATTCCAAGTATTATATACTTCTCGTATCTGAAGTTTCAGTGTCTTTTGGAGTATCCATACGAAGTGAGTCTTGATTAAGAAAAAAATTGACCTCTGGCTCTGATCCACTGTCACTTTCGCTTAATAAGCTGCTAAACCTTTTGTATCTTCCATCGATAAGTTATGAACACCTCGAAGGTGTTTTTGCAACCACTGTACTGTTGCGCAACATCCCTTTATCGGACACTTCGAATAGTGTCTTTTTGGTTTTTCTCTCCCTTTTGATTGATCGAGTTAATTTTGCATACTCAAGGGCTGATTTCCGGGAAATATCGAGGGCATCTCGCATATCTTTGGGGAGATGTGTTACTTCAAGAAAGCACATTCTATACGTGAATTTTTTTCGGCTTGTTATTGCCCTTTTTCGATTGATTTTGTTTTTTTTCTTACGAACCAGAACCTGGGTTTTGCCCTTCCTCGTTCACTTAAGGTCCTTTTTTCCACTACCAGTGAACTGCCGAGTGCACTTTGGTTTGGTATGAACCAGGATTAATCCTGTGTCCTTTACTAATTTCTTTGGACTCTTTTGTTCGATCACCGACGATTCAGCCATATCGACTTCTGTTAATGGCTAAAATCGTAAAACGTTTAGATTAGTCATAGGCATCGTTGATGGAAACTTCCTTGCCGCTTTGACTGGTTAATTTTGAATAGACGTAACACTATCGGTGTCGCTATTATCTTCTTGCATCTTTGCCTGCAAAAACAAAATGATGCTCTGCATTGAGATCTTTCATTGTCAGTGATTTTCTACAACCAATAGAACATAATTCAATTTTATAAATAGGATTTCTATTTTGCTATGTATATTAAAGTTACAAAATTGAAGATTCCACGGTTAAGATATTTTTGGTAAAACTTTTGATACAAATATGTCAAACCGCAGAATATTCATATTTGTAACATAATTATTACTTAAGGGTTTTTATTTTTTGCAATCGACTATAAGAAAATGGCGCAACTTGGAACTGACTATTTTTTTTTTAGAATAAAGCAACGGGCAAAGTTTTGGAATAATAATTTGGAAGTGCGTAAAACCGTCCACAACACGTTACATTTCATTTAAATGCAACTGGAATTTCATCCAATTAATCAGTCGCGTTGTACATTTACTGTATTATGTACAGAAAAATAAAATTTTAATAAAGGACAAAGAACAAGATTAAAATTAGGTTTTTTTTATTTTTTGTTTATCTATTTTATGATAAACTTCAAAACAAATACAAATAACTCAAAATAATATCAGTTCTTCTCATACTTACCAACTGATTCTTTTTACTTCTAGTTATCACTTTGAAAACCAACTTGTAAAAGAATAAATTACTTTGCAAATGGACCTAAGGTGCGATTCTAGTAGGATACGTCATCAAATAATCAAACAAAGAGAGAATAAGGGGCTCACCAAAGGGTTTAATAATACATCAAAGAAAGAGGGATAAAGGGGTTCCAGAAAGGGTTTAATAATACATCAAAAAGCAAAGAAAAGTTGATTAAGGGGTTCAACAAAGGGTTTAATAATGCATCTCACATTTATTTATTTATTTTATTTGTTATGATTCTTTTTTAATTCATTGTAGTTTATTCTTTTATTATTTTTGCAATATTAAATGACTAGTTAAAGATTACCTGTACCGTTGATGTGAGATTATAGCGTTGCGCAGCGTGTGTATATCCTGTTTCTGTGCATACGTGTGTGTGTGTGTGTGTGTGTGTGTGTGTGTGTGAGAGAGAGAGAGAGAGAGAGAGAGAGAGAGAGAGAGAGAGAGAGAGAGAGAGAGAGAGAGAGAGTCTTTTATTGAAATTGATTTATCGATTTTATCGATTGATGGAATTGCCTTTTCAAAATCTATGGTACTGATACAGAAAACAGTTATTAAGTTACAAATATGAAGAATTTGCGGTTAGCTTTTTTTCCAGTAGAATTTTATATTTTAAAGCTTACAGAAACTGTTAATATTAAGCATCAATCTCTTCGTTCGATTTCAGGAGAAAAACTACCAAGATATAATATTAAATCAGATATAATTTATCTCGCTTATTAGAAGAGATATGTTAATTATGATAGCATTTTCGTACTAAGTTTTTCGACAGGGAATTTGAATATGAAAGTTAAAATTTCTTTCGATCTGTGGTTTCTGTTTTGTGATTTTGGTTTAACCTGTGCCGTTTTCATTTACATCAATCAAAAATACCTAATCTAAATTAGGAAATATAGGTTTTAATACGAATATATAGCAAAATATTTCTCATAAGTTAACGTAAATATTTTATTTATTTGTTTTTTTTTCTTATAATTTCAGTTAATTTTGTGATATGTACTTAAAGTGAATATTTGCAATAACAGTTTGATTATATTAAATCACATATTATATTTTTTAATTATTTTTTTTTTATTTCTCAATTTATTTTTTAGTGACAAAATTTTATTTTTCCAAAATCACTCTTACGTAAGTGTTACATGAATAAGCATGAAATAAAACATATATGCTATACATCTTTACATTCTATATATCTATGTGATAAACATCCTACATTTATATATCATTATGCTATACATCCTACATTCTATATATCTAAATGCTTTACATCCTACATTCTATATATCTATATGCTATAAATCCTGCATTTTATATATCTATATGCTATACATCCTACATTCTATATATCTATATGCTATACATCCTACATTCTATCTATCTATATGCTAAACATCCTACATTCTATATATCTATATGCTATACATCCTATAATTTGTATATCTGTATGCTATACATCCTATGTTCTATATAACTATATGCTATACATCCTATATTCTATATATCTATATGCTATACATCCTACATTCTATATATCTATATGCTATACATTTTATATTCTATATTTATATGCTATACATCTTACATTCTATATTTATATATTATACATCCTATATTCTATATATCTATATGCTATACATCTTAACATTCTATCTATCTATATGCTAAACATCCTACATTTATATATCAATATGCTATACATCCTATATTTTATATATCTATATGCTATACATCCTATATTCTATATATCTGTATGCTATACATCTTAACATTCTATCTATCTATATGCTAAACATCCTACATTTATATATCAATATGCTATACATCCTATATTTTATATATCTATATGCTATACATTTTATATGCATATGCCTATATGCTATAATCTATATATTTTTATGATTTACATTCTATATTCTATATATCTATATGTTATACATCCTACATTCTATATATCTATATGCTAAACATAGATTCTATATATCTATATGCTATACGTTCTATATTCTATATATCTATATGCTATACATCCTACATTCTATATATCTATATGCTAAACATCCTACAGTCTATATATCTATATGCTATACATCCTACATTCTATATATCTATATGCTATACATTTTATATGCATATGCCTATATGCTATAATCTATATATTTTTATGATTTACATTCTATATTCTATATATCTATATGCTAAACATCCTACATTCTATATATCTATATGCTAAACATAGATTCTATATATCTATATGCTATACGTTCTATATTCTATATATCTATATGCTATACATCCTACATTCTATATATCTATATGCTAAACATCCTACAGTCTATATATCTATATGCTATACATCCTACATTCTATATATCTATATGCTAAACATACATTCAATATATCTATATGCTATACATCCTACATTCTATATATTTATATGCTTAACATACATTCTATATATCTATATGCTATACATCCTACATTTTATATATCTATATGCTATACATCCTATATTTTATTTATCTGTTTGCTATAATTCCTACATTGTGCATATTGTGACTATTATTGTGTTTATTGTGACTATTGTTACTAAATTCGTGAGAGATCGGACTCAAATCAGTGCTCAACGGTAACATTAACCACTTAAAACTTCTAGCTGAATTTCGCTGCATCTCTCTGTAACGAAAATTCAAACCGTCATGTACAAAATCTCTTCTTTAATTCCTGCTGAAACAACAATGTTGGTGATATCTTAAAATACAAATCTTATTAAATAGAAATACACAAAGTTCCTATTTTTTAATACAGCACAAGAACTCTATGATCATATAATTAATATACCTATTATATAATCTTACAATCTACTTTTAAAACAATCACCTATATCAATATTTGGAACATTCGGCGCATTTATACTATACAATTGGGATCGCAGCACAACTAATTGCGCTTAGTTGAGATTGTATAGATCTAAAAAAAAAAAAGTAAAAGAAAACTACTATGCAACATGAAGAGACCTCTGTCAGGCCACTCTCCCACGACTGTATCCTCTCCGGCTAAAAAGAACAAACACTGGACCATCTAATCTCATAAACGCGATTATTACCTTTGTTTTGATAATAATGCCAAAAAAAAAAAAAAAAAAAAAAAAAAAAAAAACAGGATAGACAATGGAAAAATCAAGGAAAATAACTAAAAAGCAAAATAAAAAAAACACTGTCAATCATAACCCCAGCACATATGAAATCATTAGGACTGGGATAGGGTACGAAATTTACACCACATCTCAGGCCCTTGTCAACCAGATAAAAAAAATTATTACTATCAGGGGCATCGAAATCAATATACGGATCAATTCTAACTTATCAAAAAGAGTTACCAAAAACGTCCCGCTTGACCAAAATTTAAAGCTGCATTAAGTTTTTCAATTTTCTGAATTTTTTTTGATTTTCTATAAATATATTTTTTAACAAAATAAATATCTTCTAACCACGATCCGTGACATTCATTTTCTAAAATTTCATTTGATTTAGCTGTAAATAAACAACAAAACCTTACTACACCAGCTGGTAAACTTTAAACCCATGGTAGCCTTCATCCTGTTAGGTGGTAACGACATAACAACAAAAACCATACCTTTAGACCTAGTCAACAGCCTTCTCGGAATTCGAGAGGTTCTAAAAACGGCTAGAATTCAGCACGTGTTTATACTGGAAATCCCCACCCGGGGGAGATTCAGAGATCCCAGGTTGGACCAGGCCACATTTGACAGCATTCGGCGCGCTGTCAAACGCAAATTGAAGGCCAAACTATCCAAGTATTCCCTTGAATACTCTAGCAAGTATCCAAGGTTCTACAAGGATGACAAGGACCATTTTAACGACCAGGGATCAAAAAGTCTCCTACTAACGCTACTTAGAGCAGCAAGGAAAGCTACTGCCACCTAACGCATGTCCGGTTCGTCCTTTCCAGTCAAAAAAAAAAAAAAAAAAAAAAAAAAAAAAAAAACCGCCTGCTTTCAGTTCCAAAAAAATGATTTTTTTAACCAACAATGTTAGTTATGCAGGGGCCACGCACCCGATCATAACTTAAAAAGGTCAGCAGTCACCCCTATCAAACTTTTTTCCATGCCAGATCTTTTATATGGGTATTCTGGTACCAACACACCAAAGCCAGGTTTCACGGCCTGCACCATTTGGCACACCAAATTCGGCTCGCTCCAACCGCTGCAAAAGCTAAATTTTAAACCAAATATATCAAACTTTCGGACCACTGGCAACAAAACAAAATTTCTATACTGCAGGAACTGTTAAATATTAAATTCAATCAATGTTCGGCTTTTAAAGAGTTCCTGCTTTCAACAAGAAAAATCAAAATTTATACCATAATATTTCGGACTCGTTCTGGGGAACCGGGGACGAAGGCGGACAACAACTAGGTGGAATGAATACATTTGGCAAATTACTCATGGAATTATGCGACTTCCAACTACCGCCTCCCCAATGACAGAAATCATACCAGGACATAACTTTAGGCATATACGGGTCGAGCTATGTAAAACATTTACAAAGATTTTATCAAACACAAACCTTCCCTACCGTTACGACCCGTTTTTTCGGACAAGGTGGCATGACTGCACAGGCCAATAATAAAAATTTACTACAATAACTTGTAAATTTTCAACCCGCGGTAGCATTCATCCTATTAGGTGGCAACGACATAACCTCAAAAACAATACCTTTAGATTAAGTCTACAAGCTACTCGGAATTCGGGAGGTTCTAAAAACGGCTGGAATTCAGCACGTCTTCATTTTGGAAATCCCCACTCGGTGGAAATTCAGAAATCGCAGGTTGGACCAGGCAACATTTGACAGCATTCGGCGGTTTATATATAATATCCAAATAATATAAATAACATAAATTATATCCAAAACAAAATAAAAATTAAATAATTGGAAACATAAAAATCACTTGACCTTAAACTAATAGTAACAAAAGAATCTTTCTTTAAAGAGTTACCTCCCCATTGTATATTTATTATTTTTTTTAAAAATATTTCGATACGCACACATACTTATCTTGTGAGGGCGCTAGCAAGTAGGTCTGTCGTGCGTCAGACCGACACAGATTGGTACAAAAACTCTTCCCTTCCTCTCACTTTGCTCGTTTATAATCAGATTCTTACACACACACACACACACACACACACACACACACACACACACACACACATATATATATATATCTTCATAATGAAGTAAAATGAACACCAACAAAAAAAAATCCAGGAACGAATCCGGATCCCCAGCTGGTGACACCCCAGCTAAACTAACAAGAAAGGAAACTTATAGAAGTGATGCGATATCATCAATCGCTCAAACACTATTAACTTTCTGGATAACAGTCTTCCAGGCTGACAAAAAACGGGAAATAAAATATGAAGATCTCAAATCTAAATTAACCAACTACAACCCAGATAGCTACTGTGTCACCAGGGTGGGATACGGTTAGGAAATAAAAACAAATAAGAAAGAAATGGTTGAACAGTTTAAACATCTAACAGCCATAGGTGGAACTAAAATTGTTACCAAAATATCAAACAATCTTATAAAAGGAGTAATAAAGAATATACCACTAGACTTTGACTTAAATCTAATAAAAAACGGTAACAATAATATTCATAACACAGTCAGACATCAAAATAAAAGAAAACAGGACACAACTACTTTAATTATCTCATTCATCGGAAAAATTCTCCCCTCAGAAATTAACATAAGTGATATCAAACATAAAGTTTTCACTTATATACCCAACCCCATTCGCTGTTACAACTGTCAAACTTTCGGACACACGGCAAGCAACTGTAAGAGAAAGCCCGTATGCGCTAAATATGCAAAAGAACATACCACGCGTGACTAAAAATAATGGGAAAAAAATGCAAAAATTGCAATGGAAACCACACAGCGGCCGCAAAAACCTGTCCCAAATTTCAGGAAATTCAAAAAGACATCAAAAAATAAAATCTTAAACCAAGAAACCAAAGATTTTTTTTTCTTATCGAGATGCCGTTATTGACCATACCTCTTTACCGTTACCAACAGAAAACAAACAACCTAATCCTCCTACCCCTAACAACGATCAGGTAACAATCTAAAACAGAACTAGTAGCATTTATAACTCAAATAGCACTGGTACAAAACCCGCTTAATTTGACTGAAGAAAACCATCAAAGAACATTAGTAATTAGTAGCCTAGCTAGAAAAGTCGCAAAAGCGGCAAATGACCACCTTTATATAACAGTTAATCCGCAAGACATTTTCGTAAAAGTTGAGGAAAAAAACAAGACCTCAAGAAAAAACAGACACAGAAAAAACTGACAAACAAGACTCGGTAATAAATAATCAGGAAATAAATAAAACAGATAAAAAAAGACTCAATTCAAGCACCAAAATGCAAAAAATCATTATTACAAACCTACCCTGAAGGTCCTAAAACACCGCGAAGTTAAAAAAAAAAAGCGGCAAGAAAAATGAACAAATCGAACTCAGCTTCAAACTTAAACAACGAGGCATCCTACGCCATCCCCCCTCTCCTAAAACCTAAAATCATTAATCAAAGTCACTTATATCGGCTAACAATAAACTAAAATTATAAATAGAGTTTAAAAATAATAAACAAAAATGTCACTTTTTATTTTACAATGGAATTGTAGGGGACTCAAATCCAAAATCGACGAACTCAAACATAAACTAAAATCCCCTACCGAAAACCCCCACGTTATATGCCTCCAATAAACACATATAACTCAAAACAAAACTAATGTTAAAATACCGGGCTACTCGGAGCCATATAATAACAACAGATCTAATATGCGTGATCGGGGTGGGCTCTCCATATACGTAAGAAA
Source organism: Tegillarca granosa (assembly GCA_029721355.1). Lineage (NCBI taxonomy): Eukaryota > Metazoa > Mollusca > Bivalvia > Arcoida > Arcidae > Tegillarca > Tegillarca granosa. Next base: position 59,483 of record JARBDR010000479.1, on the reverse strand, counting down.
TGACATTGCAGCTACAAAATTAGAAGATATAAGCACTGACTCACTAAAAATCTTTACCACAAACCAACAAATTTCTATTTTCAATGTATATAACCCGCATAATAATATCAAAGAATCTGACCTTGACACAATATTAAATAAAAAATTAACGGAAAACTAGGTAATATTAGGAGACTTAAATGCCAAAAACTCACTATGGGGAAGCCCTATAAACAACACAAACGGAAACACAGTAGTAAACTGGACACAAAGTAATAACTCCGTCATTCTTAATAATGGGGAACCCACCCGGATCGACGACTCAACCGGCAATCTTTCACATATAAATCTCACAATAACGAATAATAAAATCTCCTCCAAATGCACTTGGCAAGTAGACGCGGACACAAAAAAAAAAAAAAAAAAAAAAAAAAAAAAAAAAAAAAAAAACCTATATAAGTTAAGAAAAAACAACAGTCAGGCAAGATAACTTAAATAATTACAAGAAATCAGTAAAAGAATTAAAATACGCCATACAAACAGCAAAACGCGAACACTGGAAAAATTTCGTAACAACCCTAAATTCAAATAGTAATATTAAACAAGTCTGGAATAAAATAAAAGCAATACAAGGACTTCAAAATAGAAATATTCCAGTATTAAATAAAGACAAGGTAACAAATAAACGAAAAGCGGATTTACTAGCACAAACATTTAAAAACAACAGCAGCAACAATAAGTTAGACCCGATTTTTCTTGAACATAAAATCAATCAACAAAATAAAAAGAATTTCAAAACTAAAATAGAAAACGCCGGAAACGATAATACAAATCAACCATTTACTATAGATGAATTAAACACCGCTCTATATAAAAAACCAAACTCATCACCCGGAATTGACGCTATAACGTATACGCTTATTAAACATCTTCTCAGCGATACTTTTAATCTCACCCTAAAACTTTATAACCAAATTTGGAAATCCGGAAAATTAGACAACCGCCATAGTTATACAACTTCACAAAACGAATAAAGATAAAGAAGATCCAACATCTTACCGACCTATCTCATTAACCTCTCACCTATGTAAACTTATGGGGACATTAGTAAACAATAGACTAACATATTATTTAGACAAAAATGATATACTAAGTGAGAATCAAAGTGGTTTCCGCAAGGGTAGATCCACATTAGATCAAATCCTAAATCTAGAGACAGCCATCAAAAAGCTATAGCTCAAAAACAATACCTAATAGCAGTATTTCTAGATATTGAAAAAGCATTTGACCTAGTTTGGCATGAAGGTCTTTTATTTAAACCCAAAAATCATGGAATATCTGGAAACATGTTCAATTTTATTAAAAACTTCTTACACAAACGGCAAATTCAGGTAAAAATAAATGAACAACTATCAGACCCGCACACACTTGAAAATGGCACAACTCAAGGTAGCGTTATATCCCCCACCCTTTTTAATATAATAATTAATGACCTATCGGCGCAACTAACATCTAAAGATCAGGAAATTTCACAATACGCCGACGACGGAGCACTCTGGCGTACGACTTACGACTTCAATCTTGCCAAAAATAAAATGCAAAAAAAAAAAAAAAAAAAAAAAAAAAACCCTAGATAAAACATATAAATGGTCTTTAAATTGGGGATTTAAAATATCGAAACAGAAAACGATATTTGGAAATCGACCGAAAACAAAAATGGACTTAAAATTAGGACAGCATTATATAACATTTCAACAAGAAGTAAAATTCCTGGGACTTGCATTCGACAAAAGGCTCACTTGGAATAAACATATACAAAATTTAATAGAAAAATCAAAAAAAAAAAAGTATTAAACCTAATGTCTTGCATTTCGGGTACTACTTTCGGGGCAGACAAAAAAAATTACTAATGGTATATACCAGTCTACTACAGTCAGAATTGGACTATGGGTGCCAAGCATATAATTCAGCCTGCCAAACGCTAAAAAGAAAACTTGATAGGCTACAATATCAAGCCCTAAGAATAGTAACAGTCGCCATAAAAACACCCCAGTACAAAGTCTACTTACGGAATATGGTCAAAAACTTCTCGAAATTCGCAGAGAAAAACTATCCTTAAAATACTGGGCCAAATCACAAACCAAAAATAACAACTTCCCTACCAAAAAACTGACTGATACATATATCGCTTACAGATACTACAATAAAAATGGAAACCTAATACCGAACCTTATTGATATAAAACCTCGCAATTCATGAAAGATCATAATTTAGAAGACTTAGAAATAGCAACTGTCTTACCCTCCCAAATACCACCATGGAGGCTCCATAAACCGGCAGTTTCTACCATTTTAACAAATTATATAAATAAAACGGAAAATCCCATAGCCGCTAAAACCATAATTAGAATATATCGATAAAAACTGTAGGGATTTCACACAAATTTACAACGACGACTCTAAAAACAACATTAAAACAGCGGCAGCTTATTATAACAGTAGCACAAAAAATATGTATAACCGATGTTTAACCGACAACCTATCCGTTTACACATCGGAACTAGTAGCAATGAACATGGCATTAGACCACATAATAGAAATAAAACCCGTAAATGTAGTCATTTTAAGCGACTCTCTAAGCGCGCTAAAATCACTATTAACAGAAAACTCGTCGCGTCCTGATATCCTCAACAAAATACTAATTCAAATCACTAAAATAAATAGCTTGAAAATTAATCTTAAATTTGAATGGGTACCCTAACATATTGAAATCCCGGGAAATGAAACAGTAGATAAACTCGCAAAAGAAGCATTAGATAAAGATGAAATTTATCAAATACCGCTAGGCCCAAATGAAATAAACTCCATCCTAAATAAAATCTATAAAAACAAAATAAAAACAGATTGGGAAAACACAAATAATCTTTGACACGTTAATATAGTAAAAATTCCGGAATACAAACTCCCCATTCACCACAATAACAGAAAACGCGACAAAATTATAACGCGACTTAGGACTGGATACACATTACTCGGGTCTAACATCAATAAACTCGTAGCCACAGTGTCCCCGAACTGTCCACACTGTGACCAATCTGCCCAATTACGAATGTCCAGCCCACCAACAACATAGAAATACGTTATATCGCGAAATTTCCGAATTAAAACTAACAGCAGATAATATAACGTTACTAAACCCCCCAACACAACATAAAACACAAGTATATGAAAAACTACTGACCTACCTAAAAAACATTGACTATCTCAACAAAATCTGATACAAAACCATAACTTAATCGCACTTACAACCTGAAAGTGGGGGCGCTACCATGTAGATCTGATATGCGACAGATCGACACTTTCAGGTTCAAATTTATTACTTAAATCATAAAGTCATTACAAGTTGAGATACAAAAAGGATCCACAAAAGAGCAAATTCATAATTAAATAAATATTAGTCAATTAAATAATTAGAAATAAACACGGGAAGAAATTTTAAAAAAATTAATTAATAAGACAACATAGGTATCAAGATAAGTCAAATAGATAAGTAAATAAATAATTATAATATTCAAAACATAATACAAATTATAAAAAGCGCTTATCAAAATAACAATAGAAGACCTACTCTCCCGCACGATAAGCGGTATACCATACATCAAAGGCGGGGTTATTATTGTCTTTTTCCAAAAAATCAACGTGATACGCTTTTACTTTAATCATAAAAACAAACATATATAGCTAGAATCAAAAAAGGGATTGAAACACAAATAGCCCAAATTAGACACATGAAACGACCCACCATTGGATAAATATATAACTCGTTTCAATTCCCCCAAGCCAAAACAACTGATTATAAAAATTCATCATTCATCATCAGTTCAGCAGCAGCAGCCGAAGACAGAAGACGTACCCAGTACCTAGTCCCAGTGATCCAGAGTTCCAGTTTTTATCCAGCATCCTGAATCCAGATTCCAGTGGTTACACAGTTATTCACCCAAACTGTGCATGATACTGAGACATACACATTCTGTGTATCCTTAGTATCGCTGTAAACGATTCCAGTTTACAAAAGTTTTGTTGATTTCTAAACCTTTTGGAAACCATTTATCTAAAAATAATAAGTGTATTTGTAACAGCAACAACAACAACAACGCTCATCGGACCCAGCGGATTCGGACTTATCGGACTTATCTTTTATTGGACTTCCTTTATAATATTACTCTGTGTTATTCTCGTGTATCGTGATTTGTGTGGATATTTAATATGTATTTGGATTTATAACTATACGTGGTTCGCGAACGCTAGTGTATATTCCGTGAAAATTGTGAAATTATTGTATTATTGTGAACTTATTGTGTTTCCTTGTTAGTTGTGAACTTATTGTGTTTTGTGAACACATTATGTTTCTATTTATATAAACTAACTTATAAACTTTTGTGAATTTCCTTATCCTTTTTATCCTACGGATTTATTTATTTATTTATTATGTGATACTTATGACTACGTGAATATTTGTGTTTATTTCAGTAATTTGACTTTGTGATACTTCTGACACTTCACACATCGTTGACATCTCTACTCAAAAAACTGAAACCATAAAACCAGTCAAGATTCCGGCCGGTAATGTACATTAAATTTAATAATCTCTTGTCATAACAACAATGTTGGTTATACAATCTCTAATTTCATAAATAAACTATTATCGTTCTCTTTGGAATACTCAAAATTATTCAAAATATAAATCAACCACTTAGTTAAAACAAATTATTTAATTATTATTTATCTATTTATATATAACCAATAAATACCATACAACTGTGTAATTATAATTATATAACTACACAATTGTATATATCCAAAACTAACAAGATATAGATATATAATTGATATCACTAATTACATAATTATTATATTAATTATATAATTATACCAACTTAATCTTCTTGTTGTACTTTAAACATATATATATATATATATATATATATATATATATATATATATATATATATATATATATATATATATATAAATATATAATCGGGACTGCGTCAAAGCTAATACTGATTAGCTTAGATTACATATATTTGTTTTTACCTAAACTCACATATTTATCGAAATCAAGATGAAAAGACCTTTGTCGGGTAAGTCACCCACTAACATCTCCTCACCAGCAAAAAGAAGGGTTACTAGACCAGCTAGCCCAAATCAAAAACCTGACAATCAATTTCTCCACACTGTCCTTACCTTCATTATGCTTGTACTACCAAAAAATAGAAAAGACAATGGGAAATTAAAAGAAACAGATGTCAAAGAAAAAATAAGTAACACACTAAATCACAACCGTAGTACTTATGAAATAATCAGGACTTGTATAGGGTTCGAAATTCGGAACACATCCCAGGCCCTAGCAAATCAGATATTAAAATTTACAAGCATTGGAGGTATTGACATTGCTATTAGAAAACGCACCAATTTGGCCAAAGGTGTTATCAAAAATGTCCCCTTAGAACAAAATTTAGACGAACTTCTCAAAAAATCAGCCATACATTTAGCTCAACTGTCATCAAAATAAAAGAAAGGAAAATACTAAAACAGTTATTATCACATTCATTGGACATTCATTGGAAATTACTGCCTAACGATATCTTACTTAACAGAGTTAAATACTCGGTCTTTCGATTTATTCCCAACCCAGTCAGATGTTACAACTGCCAACTTTTCGGCCACGTCTCTACAAACTGCAAAAAAATCCGACCTGTGCTAAAAGTGCCGGTGCGCATAAGACCACTACTTATAAAAACAGTATTAAAAAATGCGGAAATTGTCAGGGGAGTCATTCAGCGGCCTACAAAAACTGTCCTAAATATCAGGAGGCCTACAAAATTATTCAAACAAAAATTGAAAATAATGAAATTAGATCCTATAGAGACGCTGTACTAAACAAACCTTTGCTCCCAACCCAGCCGCAGGTCACCAGTCAAGAACACAATACTGACATGATACTTGTAAGTAAAACTGAATTAGTCGCGGTCATAACACAAGTTATGGTGGGAAAAATAGACCCCAGTCTCGACGATCAAACCAAAAAAGAACATGTCAGTAGTGTGAATTGAAACCCCTATTACGCCTACCCCGACTGTACCGGCCCAAAAATCCTGCCGGTCCAAACGATTATTAAAGGATACCTCTAAAAAAAGGGATAAAACAACCCGACAAAGGTCAAAATCGGAGCACAATATACCCAATAACATAATCACTACACAGGCCGAAATACACAACACATAAACACACAACTATAAAACAAAACATTAAAACCCACACAGTCACCATAACAGTACTATCATGTCACTAGTGTTTGATTAGTGTCAAAAAGCAAAGAAAAACAAACGAAAAACTATTAAATAAATTTAGAAAAAGTCAGTCCACACAAGATTTAGCAAATTACAAAGAAGCAGTCAAAATTCTTAAGAAAACCATTTTAGACAGTAAACAATCAAATTTGAAAGATTTTATAGACACACTCAATCATAAATCAATACAAAGGAGGTCTGGTCTAAAATTAAAGCTATACAGGGGACTGTACACCGTAACATCCCCGTTCTAAATAACGCGCATGCTACAAATCTACAAAAAGCCGAAATTTTGGCCAATACATTTGCAAATAACAGCAGCGACAAAAATCTTAATCCCGCATTCTCTCAACACAGGGCAACTTTCGAAAAACAAACCAAAAATGCTGTTCTAGACCCTGGTAATAACAACAAACCTCTACCATGGCGGAACTTAAACAAGCCCTACACTCAAAACCAAATACCTCACCCGGCATAGATAAAGTCACATACACACTTCTCAAACACCTACCTGAAACTCTGCTGAATACACTTCTCGATCTTTACAACCAAATCTGGTCCACCGGTTTTATGCCAAATTCCTGGAAAAATGCGGTAGTCATACCGCTACATAAACCTAATAAAGATAAGGAAGATCCAGCGTCCTATAGGCCAATATTGTTGACATCGCACTTATGTAAACTAATGGAGACTATTGTTAATAATAGACTCGTGCACCACCTAGATGTGCACAACATTATTTCACATAAGCAAAGCGGTTTCCGTAAGGGCCATTCCAAGTTGGATCATCTGGTTAGACTAGAAACCGAGTTTTAAAAAGCTAAAGCAAATAAAGATTACCTTGTAGCTATCTTCCTTGATATAGAAAAAGCTTTCGACCTAGTTTGGCATCACGAACTACTTGATAAATTAAAAACTCACGGAATTACAGGAAACATTTTTAACTTTATCAAGGATTTTCTTAAAATAGACAAATTCAAGTCCGGGTAAGCGACCAGATCTCCACACCATATCCTCTTGACAACGGAACACCACAAGGCAGCGTACTTTCGCCGACCCTTTTCAATATCATCATCAATGATCTATCTTCCGTACTATCCTCAAACACACAAAACATATCACAATATGCTGATGACGGAGCCATCTGGCAAAAATCCAAAAATCTCTCACATATACAAAACACACTACAAAAAACACTCAACAAAATCCACACAAGGTCGAATACCTGGGGATTCAAACTCTCGCAGCAGAAAACCATAGGAATTATATTTGGCAACAAACCGGAAACGCACATTCCACTGAAACTTGGCAACCAATACATAAAATTTGAAGATACTGTTAAATTCTTAGGACTCGCTTTCGATAAAGGATTAACATGGAAAAAACACATAGAAAACATAGAAATTCAATGTAACAAACGACTTCGGAGCCGACAAACAAACTTTGCTCATGTTATACAACAGTCTAATCCAATCGCGAATTGACATTGGATGCCAAGCATACAAATACTAGATAGAATTCAATATAAAGCCCTTAGAATTATCACCGGGGCAATAAAAAACACCCCAACACATAGTCAACACGCGGAAACAGGAACCAAGCCACTAGAAAGAAGACGCGAAAAATTAGTTTTAAAATACTGGTCGCGATCTCAAACAAAGCCAGATAATCATCCTAATAACCTTACCTCCAAACCAAGTCGCGCCTACACATTACACTCCCGTAAATGGAACAACGACAAAGCTCCGTATGGATACAAAATAAATACACTATAACGCGACTCCCAACTACAGGATACCAATATAACTAAATATAAGTCGCCGCTTCTACCCCCATGGCTACAAAGACCAATACAAGTCTCCACACACCTACACGGTAAAATTGATAAAACACAAAATCCGACACAAGCCAAGGTTATCGCACTTGACCACATAGACACTAAATACGAAGATCATGTCAAAATTTACACTGACGGTTCAAAATCAGGCGAAAAAACGGCGGCCGCTTATTGTGTTCCTCATAATAAGGTTAAGTTACCCACGCCTCGCCAACAATCTCTCAGTTTACACAACAGAACTAGTAGCAATACACATGGCACTAAAACCTATTGAAAAATCAAACTACAAAAAAAAAAAAAAAAAAAAACAGTAATCTTAAGCGACTCACTAAGCTCACTACAAACTTTCAAAACCTTAAAATCTTCTAGAATAGACATCTTCCAACAGATACAAACACAATACACCAAACTAATACACAATAACAAACAAGTATGTTTCGAATGGATTCCATCACATGTGGGCATTCACGGTAATGAAATAGCAGATCAGCTCGCCCGAAAAGCCGTTGAAAACACACAAATCAATACTTCTATTTCATTTGGACCTTCGGAATTAAATGCCCTCACTCACAAATTCTTAAATGAAAAATGGACACATATCTGGGCTAGCAAAACCAATTTATGGCACAAAAATATCATAAAGGAACCACCTAAGAAAATCCCCGTCTATCACACGAATCCCCGATATGACAAAATAATAACCAGACTTAGAACTGGTTATACACTATTAAAATCCAATATAAGCAAAATTGTAAATAACATTGAACCTAACTGTCAAACCTGTGGACACAATGAAGATATAACACACCTGCCAATTGAGTGCCCAACCCACACAATTCATAGAAACATATTTATTAGGGACCTAGCCATTCACATCATAAATGCTACAGATCCGCAACAACTACTTAATCCACATAAACACTTACAACACACAACTTATGACACTCTACTAAACTACATAAAAAATATTGGGTATACAAATAAGATTTAATGTTAATATTGACAAGCGCAATAGGTCATACCTCCGATGATTACGTGTTTCGCGATAAACAGCGTGCATTTCTGTGTTTTACTGTTTTTTATTGTGATTTTATTGTGATTTTATTGTGATTTATTGTTTATATTGTGAACTTTTATGTTTTCTCCTCCTCTGTGACATTATCATTGTATTTTTCACTTGTATCTCTTGGACATTACTGTGACATTAAAACTTTTGTGTTATTGTGTATATATTGTGAATTTATCATACGTTCATCGGATACCAAGTTCTATATACCTTTGTGACATTTAAATCAACCAGACAATCAGACGCTATATGTTACACCTCGGTGAACATTCATAATTTCGGATTGAAACCCTGTGACACGCAGTACTCAAGTCAAGATAAAACGGTAATTAATTCTACCATTCTCCTAAATTGACAGACAATGTTGGTTAAAATAATCATTACTCAAAATTAAATCCAAACCTCAATCTCTTTCAAAAATTATCAAAACAATCACTCAAAATTATGTATAATTATATATAAATTCAACTAAATAATAAACGTATACCAGCTTTTGTATATCGTAATTATCTAATTATCTAATTAACTAATTATATAATTACATAATTACATAACTACCTAGATCAAGCCAACAAGCTATTAACACGCCTTATGATAATAAAACTGTACAGTTATATAATCATAAACAAATCTTCTGTTATTTACCTATAAAACAATAGCTGCACGCAGCTAAGGTTTTATTTTTTTAATATTTTCGCTACTAACGACACTGATACGATCATACAAACTTATCACTTGTATAATCGTACAAATTTTCGGAACATTTTTAGCGCAATATATTTAAAATATAAAATCGGGACAGCGTCACAGCTATAATTGCGCATAGCTGAGATTTTATATTTATCTAAATTATAAAATTTCAACTAACACATACACTAACATGAAGAGACCTCTGTCAGGCAACTCCCCCACAAATCTGGCCTCTCCCGCCAAGAAAAGATCTATAAAGCAGGATAATGCATCCAATGCTCCACTAGCTTGGACAGTCAGTATGAAATCTGCCAACTTACCACCAGCTTTCGCCGTCCTTTTAGGCTCTGTCCTAAAAGGACTTCCAGTCTGCTTCTCTATGAAAGAAGACCAGGAGCGTTTTACCGTCACACTCGTGTGGCGGAAAACAAAGGAGGCACGAAAGGACCAGGAAACTCCACGTCCTACCGGCCAGGGTAGGGATGGCCCTACGAACGCCGTAAACAACAAGAAAAAGAAGCACAAGTCGCCTTCCACGCTCCGGCGGAATCGAACCCGCTGGGGCAGGAGGAAGGCGAAAACCACAGCTGAACCACCGAATTCCACACCACCAGCATTAATACCAGCATCCAAACCAGCAGTGACCAAAACAGCCACACCAGTGCCAGCACCGGTCCCAGTACCGGTACCGACACCGATGCCACAGCCACAGCCTACACCTGCCGCTGCTGGACGAAATGAAAAGTATCGCACGAGGTGGAGTAGTACGGCCGACCCGGCGCCGCTCTTGCCGCTGAGCGTCACGGGAAGGTCTATACTCCCCTCACCACCACTAGCCGTTGCCACAGCACTTAACCAGTTATCCATTATGGCAACGGCTGAGCTCCATGGCGGCAGAGACAGCACCAGCAACAACAATACCAACAGCCAGGCAGGAGACCACTGCCTCCAGGTCAGCCGGGGTACGATTACCCTCCTCCGCGGCGCTGAATCGAATGGCATGGCCGAGTGATTACCTTGATGTTGAGCGGGGTGCCGAACTGCCAGCTTGTACAACCGGATCCTGGACCTTACCGCTTTGCCGCCTTCTGACGTCTTCGACTTTGAGTGAGTATTCATACTAAAAGCATAATTTCAAAACATCGAAATCAAGTGTCTGCACAATGGCCTTAGATGCCCTATGTAGACAAAAAACTCGAACAACAACGTAAATAAATCAACGCGATTAGTATATTACATAATATTCCATAATATTCCATAATGATGCTAATCCGTTTTGAATAAACACTAATTTATGTCCAGAATAATATTAATACACTAGTCTTTGAGGCTTCAATATCTCTGTGTTTATATATTTTCTTTTTTTTCTCCTTTCGGAATATTGTGTATTATACGTGTATCGTGTAATCGTGTTCTTACATCTCGGAACTACTGTAATATTAAGACTGTGGATAGTGCACTGACTTCTTTTATAGTTTATATAAAAAAATTACTTCTGACTGTTCTTTTCACTTTGTGATTTATATCGGATTCTTATATCATATATCTACTTCAACAAATCTTTACAAGTGACATTTTACCGTCTCTACCGTATTTATTAGTGTTAATGATCTCAAACTTTGTACGTGTATTATACTTCAATTTCTGAAATTCACTTATATCACGTGATTGAAAAAAAAAGGAGAACAATATTAGAAGAAGGACATTAAACCAATATTTAAACTGACTAGATCATCCACCATTCAAGTAAGACTCTTTTATATACACCCTAGCACTGTTGGTTCCATATACTTTATGAATATGAAAACATCCCGCTCGATTTTAACCTAAACGAAATAAAAAAGGGAAACAATAACATCTACTGCGCAATTAGGCATCAAAATAAATGAAAACAAGATACAACCACGATCATAATCTCATTTATTAGAAAAATTCTCCCCTCTGAAATAAACATTAATGACATTAAACATAAAGTCTTCTCATACATACCTAACCCTATTCGTTGTTACAACTGCCAAACTTTTGGACACACGGCCAGTAATTGCAAAAGAAAACCAGTATGCGCTAAATGCGCAAAAGATCATAATACTAGAGACTGTAGAAACAATATAAAAAAATGCAAAAACTGCGACGTAACCACACTGCTGCCGCTAAAACCTGCCCTAAGTTCCAAGAAATTCAAAAAGATATTAAAACTAAGATAATAAATCATGAGACCAAAAAATATTTCACTTATAGAGATGCAGTCATTGGACAAACTTCTATGCCTCAACCACCAGAAAATAAACAACCAAAATCTCAAGCCACCAATAATGTGGGGAAGCAGTTTTTCGGACACAAATGGTAAAGAAATTGAAAATTGGATGGAAGATTGCAATATTATCAATATTAACAATGGAGATCCCACTAGAATAGATCCCAGAACCGGCAATCTAACACATATAGACCTTTGTTTTACAAACCCCGAATTAGCGCACAAATGCTCATGGGAGGTCAGTACAGATCCCCTGGGATCTGACCATTACCCTATATACATCTCGGTTCAGTATTCTCCTATTAAAACTGAAATTATAATGCCGCAACGCTTTTAATATATCAAAGCCGATTGGAATATGTTCAAAGAAATCTGTTCAAACTTTAACAACAACAACATACAACATACAGACACACAAATCTTTTCTGACAATCTATGCCGGATAATTCTTGAGGCCGCAAATAAATCAATCCCTAAAACTTCAGGCAAACCACGAACCATTACGGATGTCAGGCCTATAACTCAGCCTGCGACACTACCAAAAAACTGCTAGATCGCGTTCAATATAAAGCCCTAAGAATAATCACCGGGGCCATAAAAAACACTCCTATCCCTTGCTTACATACTGAAACCGGAACCACGCCTCTACAACTCTAGCGAAATAAACTCTGTCTTAAATACTGGTTGCGCACACAATCCAAACCTGACCATCATCCTAATAATCTAGTCACAGCACCTTGCCGCGCCTATATACAACATTCCAGAAAATGGAAAACCGGTAAAGCCCCGTATGGATTTCATACACATAGACTAGTACGCAACGCTAAATTAGACAACACAGTCAAAATTAAGCCGCCTCCACTACCACCATGGCTACAAACACCAATACATGTCTCTACCTCTCTATTAAAACAAGTGGACAAGGAACAAAACCCAATACAGGCAAAAGCCATAGCGCTCGATCACATAGATAGACTATATAAAAATCGTATCAAAATATACACTGACGGTTCAAAGTCAGGAGAAAAAACAGCAGCCGCTTTCTATATTCCACAAAATAAAATAAACAGCCACACTCGTCTATCAGATAACCTATCTGTCTATACAACTGAACTAGTCGCAATACACATGGCTCTTAAACATGTTGAAAAATCTAAATATAAAAAAGTAGTCATCCTAAGCGACTCTCTGTTCTCTAACCTCCTTTCAAACTTTAAACTCTAGCAGAACAGATATACTACAACAAATACAAACACAATACACAAAACTCAGTCACAACAACATAAAAGTGTGTTTCGAATGGATCCCCTCACACGTAGGCATCCACGGAAACGAAATAGCTGACCAACTTGCCCACAAAGCAACTGAAAACCAATAAACAAACTCAAATATCTCACTTAGCTCTTCTGAAGTAAATTCATTAATTCATAAATTCATCAATACTAACTGGATAGATATTTGGAAAACTAAAGCCACATTGTGGCACAAAAATATAATTGACCTTCCGCCTAGAAAAATACCGATTTATCACTCAAACCGGAGATGCCACAAAATTATCACCCGACTCAGAACAGGCCATACCCAACTAAAATCAAATTTAAACAAAATGAAAGCAAATTTAGATCCAAACTGTAACAACTGTGGACATAACGAAGATATTAACCACCTACTCTTCGAATGCCCTACCCACACGGTCCATAGAAACACACTTATAAGAGAATTGGCGGCACACAACATCAACGCTACAGATTTAAAACAATTGTTAAACCCACCCACACACCTAAAACACATCACCTATGACATTCTACTCAGCTATCTACAAAAAATCGGCTACACTAATAAAATTTAATCAATCAGTCTTAACAATAACGTTTATAACAGTAATACTAACGAACTTTAATGTAATAATCTTATGAATAACACTCCAAAGCGCAGCCTTAAATCTACTAGACTGGATCTACTGTATAACATCCAAACTTTAAACACTAAGTTAAATATAAACAAACAACAAGTAAAATTTGAATGGATACCATCCCACATAGGCATACACGGTAACGAAATAGCTGACCAATTAGCCAAAAAAAGCACTAGGTAATCCAGAAATAGATCTAAAAATCCCTCTCAGTCCTGCTGAGGTCAACTCTAATCTACAAATATAGATGCAACCTGGGCAAATGTTTGGAACACAACCAAAAACAAATGGCATAAAAATATCTGTGACAAACCCAACAAAAAAAATTAACATTTACCACCCAAATAAAAAATATGACAGAATAATAACTAGATTAAGAACTGGATATACCAAACTAAACTCAAATATCAGCACCATGTTACCCCATGTGGATCCTCATTGCCAACACTGTAAAGAACCAGAGGATATCAATCATATCCTATTCAATTGCCCCACTCATTTTCAACATAGAAAAACTTTATACCTCAAAATAAATGCTAATAATTTAAATCCGCTAGAAATAAATCAATTATTAAATCCCCCCAAACACGCGCAAACTTCCACCTTTAACACGATCATAGAATACCTTAAAAACATAGAATATATAGATAAAATCTAAAAGAAAAAATAAATAAATAAATTTTCTAATAAATACAAATAATTAAACAAATTGTACCACCAAATTAATAAATATCAACAACCTATAGTATAATATAAATGATATATGATTTTCAGGTAGTTACGTCCAGGGACACAGTTATTTCGGAATAACTGAACTACCATGATCATCATAATTCATTCTATAATTCAGCAAAATAAGAATACAAAATAAAATAAAACCTTTTATCCAAAGTTAAATGATACATAAACTAAAAGCTCTAGCTAACACTTAAAAATAGGATTGAAATTATTAACTAGGGGTACGGACGTCGTCGAAAACACCTGTCAAAAACAAAAACCAAAAAATGCTTATGTAAACAAAATCAAACACGGACGTCCTCGAAAACATCCCAAATTCCTAGACTGGTATAACACAAACTCCCTGATTGGTTAAAACAAAACACTCATTTCAATCCACCCAAGCTAATGAAAATAACATAAAAACGAAAAAATCCTAAACCCAGTATCATTATTCTTGGATCGATCTCATGATAGACAATTTGGCTTTAAATTTTTTATTTTTTTTTTCTAAATTATTCCTTAGGTAACATCTTGCTCGAAAAACCATATATATACCTAAACTCTTGTATTTTCTTTTTTAATTGTTTTTTTGTTTTTGTATTCGTAATTCATAAATCACACTATGGCTATTTTTTTCAAAGGCGACCAGTCACCACTATCAAATTTCTTCCCCTGCCAGGTATTCTATCTAGGTTTAATATTTGACAGTCTGGAGCACGCATATCAATTTCAAAAAGCCAACTTTCACGGGTTGCACCATTTGGCCAATATTATTCGAAATGCTGCAACTGCTTCTAAATCCAAATTTTTAGCAAAACAAATTCGGACTACAGATGCCTGGCATAAAAAAAAATTAACATACTTAAAGAACTCCTGTTGATTAAATTCAACACTTGTTTGGCTTTTAAGGAGTTCCTTCTATCTACGGGCCATCAAAATTTATATCATAATGTTAGAGACACTTTTTGGGGCACCGGGGACGAAGGCGGTCAAAACATTGGTGGACAGAACACTTTCGGTAAATTACTTATGGAATTAAGGGACTGTCACCAACCGCCTCCCCAATCTAGGAACCCCCCAGAGTGTCAATCTATTGGAATTTTCGGGTCCAGCTATGTAAAACGACTACAAAATTTTTATCAACCAAAAACACACTCCTCAGCTGAGACCCGCTTTTTCGGACAAGGAGGAATGACTGCCTCTGCTTACAACAAGGCCCTTCTAAACCAACTCATAGCCTTCAAGCCGATAGTGTCCTTTATACTGCTAGGTGGTAATAATATTACAGCTAAAACTAACACATTAGAACTAGCTCAAAATCTCCTCGGAATTCGAGAGATACTAAAAAATGCTGGAATTCAGCATGTTTTTATCATTGTGATCCCCGCAAGGGGATTGTTTAGGGATCCTCAGCTGAACAAGGCCAAGTTTGACACCATTCGCAGAAACGTCAAACGCAAACTTAAGGCCAAGATATCCAAATACTGTTTGGACAACAATCCAAAGTTTCCCAAACATTATCTGGACGACAAAGTTCATTTCAATGCTGAAGGGTCCAAACTTCTACTGCTGAACATATTCCGTTCAGCTAATAAAATCATTACCACCAAACAATAATTCATGTTAAATGTCTGTACGTCCTAAATGTTAGTAAACTTGTCCTTATATGTTGTAAAAGTAAACGTATGTCCGGTACGTAAGGTCCTGTCAAAAAAAAAAAAAAATAAGGATAAACAAAAACAAAACCTCTGAATAATAGTAAAACCAACAATGTGAAGGGTGTCAGGGACCTCGTTGTCCGATCACCCGTTAAACAATCCGCCGTCCGTCCGTCAATAAATCAGTTACACATCGGTGTTCATAGAGTACAGACGTACAAAAGAGTATTTAAAGGAGAAAATTAAAGAGAAATTAACAACAGACTATAGTAAGTCCACTTTTTTCTAAAGGTCCTTATTTCATGTATTAATAATCCTGTTTTATTTTCAGATGGCCCGCTATATCCTATCGGCGCTCCTGTTCGCCAACTCATAAACCGTCCTTTACGGTACCCACCCGGCATAGGGCTCCATCACTTATATCCTCTAAATTAGACATCCATGCTTTTGATCCCCCATTACTAAAGATCCCCTTTTGGAACAGGCTTCAAATAACCCCACTCCCTTCTTTTTTATCAAAATTTCAAAATTTTTATCTTGGCATCATCTCGCGCCTGGTTAGGGATACCCTATTGTTACCGCGGGGTACTTCACTCACAGCTGGGCCCCACCTCTTCCTATGCACTTTCCTGCTCTGCTGCTGTCCTGGCACCCCCGTTTATCAGGGAGTATAACGACCAAAAATATCAAAATCATAAAAATTTATATTAAGTTAAACAGTCTGCACAATGGCCGCAAGGCCCCATGTAGACTCTAAACTCGCCCAATGTGTGTATAAAATAAATCAACACACTGATTGACGCTCAAACTATTCAGACAGATAATTATTTTTTTTACTAAAATTATTTATTTTTGAAATAATCTGAATTATTAATTTTTACTATCCTAAGTTAAATTTTTTATCTAAAGATATTTTTAAATATATTTTTTAATTTTTTTAAATCTCAATTTTTACCTTGTGTCCAATAATAAGCTACCATGGATTTATTTTTAAAGGTCAGCAGTCACCACTATCCAACTTCTTCCCGTGCCAGATCATTTACAGGTTTCACGGCCTGCATCATTTGGCTCACCAAATTCGGCTCGCTCCCACTGCTGCAAAAGCTAAAAGTTTCACTAAATTTATTAGAATTTCGGACCACTGGCAACAAAACAAAATTTCTATACTTCAGGAACTGCTAAAAATTAAATTCACTCAATGTTCGGCATTTAAAGATATGCTATATATATTTATATGCTATACATTCTATATACCATACTTCCATAGTGTGCATCATATACTATATATGTTTATATGCTATACATTCTATATACTATACATCCATAGTGTGCATCATATACTATATATATATTTATATGCTATACATTCTATATACCATACATCCATAGTGTGCAACATTCTATATACCATACATCCAAAGTGTGCATCATATACTATATATATTTATATGCTATACATTCTATATACCATACATCCATAGTGTACATCATATACTATATGTATTTATATAATATACATTCTATATACTATACTTCCATAGTGTGCATCATGTACTATATATGTTTATATTCTATACATTCTGTATACTATACATCCATAGTGTACATCATATGCTATATATATATATATTTATATGCTATACATTCTATATACTATACATTCTATATACTATACATCCATAGTGTACATCATATACTATATATATATTTATATGCTATACATTCTATATGCTATATATTCTATATACATGTACTATACATTCTATATACCATACATCCATAGTATACATCATATACTATATATGTTTATATGCTATACATTCTATATACCATACATCCATAGTATACATCATATACTATATATGTTTATATGCTATACATTCTCAATACCATACTTCCATAGTGTGCATCATATACATGTACTATATATGTTTATATGCTATACATTCTATATACCATACATCCATAGTATACATCATATACTATATATGTTTATATGCTATACATTCTATATACCATACTTCCATAGTATACATCATATACTAAATATGTTTATAGGGATACATTTTATATACCATACTTCCACAGTATACATCATATACTATATATGTTTATATGCTATACATTCTATATACCATACATCCATAGTCTACATCATATACTATATATGTTTATATGCTATACATTCTATATACCATACATCCATAGTATACATCATATACTATATATGTTTATATGCTATACATTTATATACCATACATCCATAGTCTACATCATATACTATATATGTTTATATGCTATACATTCTATATACTATACATCCATAGTATACATCATATACTATATATGTTTATATGCTATACATTCTATATACTATACATCCATAGTATACATCATATACTATATATATTTATATGCTATACATTCTATATACCATACTTCCATAGTATACATCATATACTATATATGTTCATAGGGATACATTCTATATACCATACTTCCATAGTATACATCATATACTATATATGTTTATATGCTATACATTCTATATACCATACATCCATAGTCTACATCATATACTATATATGTTTATATGCTATACATTCTATATACCATACATCCATAGTATACATCATATACTATATATGTTTATATGCTATACATTTTATATACCATACATCCATAGTCTACATCATATACTATATATGTTTATATGCTATACATTCTATATACTATACTTCCATAGTGTGCATCATATACTATATATATTTATATGCTATACATTCTATATACTATAGATCCATAGTGTGCATCATATACTATATATGTTTATATGCTATACATTCTATATACTATACTTCCATAGTGTGCATCATATACTATATATGTTTATATGCTATACATTCTATATACTATACATCCATAGTGTGCATCATATACTATATGTTTATATGCTATACATTCTATATACCATACATCCATAGTGTGCATCATATACTATATATATTTATATGCTATACATTCTATATACTATACATCCATAGTATACAACATATACTATATATGTTTATATGCTATACATTCTATATACTATACATCCATAGTATACATCATATACTATATATGTTTATATGCTATACATTCTATATACTATACTTTCATAGTGTGCATCATATACTATATATATTTTTATGCTATACATTCTATATACTATACATCCATAGTGTGCATCATATACTATATATATTTATATGCTATACATTCTATATACTATACATCCATATTGTGCATCATATACTATATATATTTATATGCTATACATTCTATATACCATACATCCATAGTGTGCATCATATACTTTATATATTTATATGCTATACATTCTATATACCATACATCCATAGTGTGCATCATATACTATATATGTTTATATGCTATACATTCTATATACCATACTTCCATAGTATACATCATATACTATATATATATATCTATATGCTATACATTCTATATACTATACTTCCATAATATTCATCATATACTATATATATATTTATATGCTATACATTCTATATACCATACTTCCATAGTATACATCATATACTATATATATATTTATATGCTATACATTCTATATACTATACATCCATAGTATACATCATATACTATATATATTTATATGCTATACATTCTATATACTATACATGTAATATTGTACATCAAATA
Source organism: Tegillarca granosa (assembly GCA_029721355.1). Lineage (NCBI taxonomy): Eukaryota > Metazoa > Mollusca > Bivalvia > Arcoida > Arcidae > Tegillarca > Tegillarca granosa. Next base: position 39,289 of record JARBDR010000479.1, on the reverse strand, counting down.
TATAAAAAGAATCTATTACGAGTTTGAGGTGTAGATGGGGAAATCCCATTTGTACTATATAATCGGGACCGCGTCACAACTAATTGCGCTTATTTGAGATTATATAGATCAAAAAACTAGTAAAAGAAAACTATTCTGCAACATGAAGAGACCTCTGTCAGAAACAAATTCACCTACCATTGTACCTCCCCAGCCAAAAGGCGATCCACTACGCCGGACGCAACAAAAGTTAATACTGAATCATCTACTCTTTTAAACATGGTTATCGCATTTGTCTTTTTAATAATTTCAAAAAACAGAAAAGATAATGGAAAAATTAAAAATAATAATTTGAGAAACAAGATCAAAAACACCATTAACCATAACTCCAGGGTATGAAATTCGTACCACATCCCAGGCCCTTGTCAACCAGATAAAAAAATTACCACAATCGGGGGCATTGATATAAACATAAGGATCAATTCCAACTTATCCAAAGGAGTTATCAAAAATGTTCCACTTGACGAAAATTTAGACGAACTTTTGAGAAACCCGGCAGTACATTTGGCACAACGCCACCAAAACAAAAGGAAAAAAACACTAAAACAATCACATTTATTTGCAATTAATACCAACCGATATAGTACTTAACAATTCAGTTTCCGATACATCCCTAACCCCTTGAGGTGTTACAATTGTCAGTTATTTGGCCATGTTTCAACCAACTGCAATCGAAGACCAGTTTGTGCTAAAGCGCCGGTAATCATAAAACAACTGAATGTAAAAATAAGATTAAAAAATGCGGAAATTGTCAAGGGAGTCACTCGGCTGCCTACAAAAATTGCCCAAAATTTCAGGAAGCTAACTAATTTATTCAACAAAAAATTCAAACTACCGATCAAAAGTCCTACAGAGATGCAGTATTAGGCAGACCCATTAACACCACCTATCAAAACCAATTTACCAGTCTGAACCATACTGATGACGTCATCACTATTAGTAAAACTGGTTTAATTTCATGAACAAACAAAATCGATCACGTCAGCAGCATATCCAGACTGGTTACCAAGGCGGCCAAAGAACACCTCAACATAGGGGTCGAACCCGAAACTGTTTTTAAAAAAGTAACTTATAATAGTAATAAACTATACTCCTAACAATAACGAATACCCCAACATCGGCCACACCCACCATAACGGTAACAAAATCTTGCCGCTGTATCCAATAAAGATAACATGCCTAGACAGAGGTCTCGATCTGAGCAGAATCTTCATACTAACAGAGTAATCAATACAAGCTGAAGTACACTACACGTAATCTCATACAATTACAACAATCAAACACGTGCAACAAACACACCACAACTTTACAATCATGACTTTAAATGTACTCCAGTGGAACTGCCATGGCCTTAAGCCGAAAGTAAACGAATTAAGGCAATTTTCTGGTCTGAATTTTCGAACTCCCGCATGTCCTTCAGGTTTCAAGAAACTTTCTAAACTAAACAAATGAAAAAACTATATTGCGCTATCAGGAAACCAACCAAATCTCATAAGGGAAGGTGCTCCAGACAGAGGAGGGCTCTCCATTTTTGTTAGGAACGGACATGCCAGTCACTAAAATAAGTCGAATTTTGATATACAAACCGCTGGAAGTAATTGTATCAACCTCATGGTTGACAATGGTAAGATCTCCATTATCAATAGTCTGTAACCCATGTCAAAAATTCAAAACAACGCAGCTCAAGAAATTAACAACATGATACCAAATCCTACGTTATAATTTTAGGTGATTCTTAATTCCAAAAGCCCACTCGGGTCAACACTTTTTTCGGATTCAAAATGCAAAGAAATGAAAATGGCTTCGAGGACTGCAATATCGTTTAATCTGAAACGGGCCAGCCTCACCCCTTTAGGACCTTAGTTTTTTCAAATCCTGAAAGGCCACAGGTGAACATGGGAAGTTCGGTGCGGATCCCCGCGGATTCGACCAGTACCCCATACCATCCTCCATATGCCAAGACGCACCTACAAAATCTGATATTGAGAATACCCACACGCTTCAAATACGATAAAAGCCGACTGAGTTAATTCAAAGAAATATGTTTAATACAACACAAACAACATAACGTTGGCCCCCCTGAGCTATACTCCTTTCTAATCAAAGCCATAGGGGCGAATGGGCCCAAACACTCAGCACCACAGCTAGCCATTGGAGACGCGACCTGAGATCAAACCCCACCAGAAAACTGCCTCCTACCACCCAGGTCCGCAGCGGTGATCGCGCTATAACAAGACTACGCATGGTCGTTTCCATGATACATGGTTACTCCCATAGCCAACATATCAAGAAGTGCCGTCCGGCTTGCAGCTACTGCGGTCAACCGGAAACAATCGCCTGCCTGTTCCCCTGCTATGCCCCGAATTTCTCGAAGAAAGACGGGAGCTAGAAAATCAAGTCGGGCACCACAATCTCACTCTCAGAGGACTCCTAGATCCACCCGCCAGGAACCGCAACACAAACTTTAATCAGCTAGCCTATTATATCTCCCAGATCAAGTATTCCAGTAAGATCAAGCCTACCAGTGCATTCCTATCCAGCCTACCCACTGGTTTAATTTTAAATAAAATGTATAATGTATAACCTTTCCAGCTTTCTGCGCAATAACATCACCTACTGTCGGCGAGGCCGCGGTCATAGTTAAAGCGCATAACTAAGTCGCAGTTAGTTCCTTTAACTGTATATCTAACTATTTATTCACTTATTTATCTATTTATTAATACAATTTTTTTTAGCACAGACTTCCCAAACCTGCGAAGGTCAGGCCAGGCCACGACTAACTGTGCTAAGTCGGATCACTGCAGGTCAAAATTATATAAATAAATAAATAGATAAATAGTGAATAAGTTTTATTTTATACCCGAAAACACACAAACACGCACACAAATGAGAACATGAAGGAAGAGTACATGGCTGAGAACATGTGTCCCACTCAGATGCTTATGGAAGCATGAAATCGAGTATATGAGGCCGGGGATATGGCGGCCGTAAAAAGCCGCCTTTCTCCTTAAAACTTCTTCACCCCTGTTTAAATGTGGAATGCAAGTCCAAGCTTTTTATTTGTTTACCCACGGTATGCAAGGATGTAAGTACAATGCTAAAGATAAGGGAAAAAAAAGCAATGTGTCGTCAAATCTGGATACCTTAAATCATCGATTGTTGATTGTCGGGACCGTGTCACAGCTAACTGCGCGTAGCTTGACCAGCAGTAGTCTAAATTACACAAAAATACATAAACTATTATAAGCAGCTCCCCAATCAATTACTAACAATAAACTTATCTTTAATTAAGAATACTAATCACTAAAGATGAAAAGAGGAAGGAACTCACCAGGTCATACGGACTCACCAGCCAAAAGAAGGCCAGGGAGAGTTCAATCACCACAAACTAATCAAGATAACAACTCCGCCAAACCAAACTTTATAAGAACACTACTAGCCTTCATGAAAGAAAAAGACTTAAGAGAAAAAATAGAAAACACTTTCAACCACAATCCCAGTAATTATGAAATCATAAAAACTGAGATTGGCTATGAGATTCGGTCAACCTCACAATCTTTGGTAAATCAGTCCAAAAAGATAACTAATATTGGCGGAGTTTATATCACAACCAAGATATTAACTAATATGACTAGAGGAGTAATTAAAAACGGTCCTCTAGAAAAGCAGTTAAACGGTCTCCATAACAACCACCTTATACATTCGGCACAGAGGCATCAAAATAAAAGAAAAGAAAATACCAAAACAGTGATAATTACCTTCATTGGTAAACTCTTGCCCTGCACAATCAAATTTGAGGACACAAAATATACAGTTTATAATTACATACCAAACTCAATTAGATGTTATAATTGTTAATTATTCGGACATTTCGCTAGTAACTGTAAAGAAAGAGTAGTCTGTGCCAAATGTTCTGGGGGACACAAAACTACTAAATGTATTAATAACAACAAAAAATGTAGCAATTGCGGAGGAAATCACTCGGCGGCTTACAAAAACTGCCCCAAATACCAGCTAAAATTCCTGGCAACCTAGGAAGTTACCTGCTTCCACAGAGTAGGTACGCCATTATCCTTCTTTATATTCCGTACAATTTAAATAAGATAGTCGCTAATGTTATCATTTTCTAGATCACTGAATATTAGATTTTATCTAGTTATAAGTATTTATCGCAGAAAATATCACGTGAGTTGATATACAATATTCTATTCTATACTTTCACTATAGTAGACATCCTATCTTCTATATAATTTTATATTTTTGAAATAAATCTTTATTTAAACTTTTCCATATATAGTATGTCGTATATACTATACTTTATTTTAGGTCTTTATGCTAGACATATAATATGCTTTATATTCTATATGTTATACATCCTTATTTACATTTTCCGAAATGTGCACATATGACACATCAAAATTTAACACGTATTTTTGTTATATATCTATTTATTCTATATGTTATACATCCTTATTTACATTTTCCGAAATGTGCACATATGACACATCAAAATTTAACACGTATTTTTGTTATATATCTATTTATTCTATATGTTATACATCCTTATTTACATTTTCCGAAATGTGCACATACGACACATCAAAATTTAACACGTATTTTTGTTATATATCTATTTATTCTATATGTTATACATCCTTATTTACATTTTCCGAAATGTGCACATATGACACATCAAAATTTAACACGTATTTTTGTTATATATCTATTTATTCTATATGTTATACATCCTTATTTACATTTTCCGAAATGTGCACATATGACACATCCAAATTTAACACGTATTTTTGTTATATATCTATTTATTCTATATGTTATACATCCTTATTTACATTTTCCGAAATGTGCACATACGACACATCAAAATTTAACACGTATTTTTGTTATATATCTATTTATTCTATATGTTATACATCCTTATTTACATTTTCCGAAATGTGCACATATGACACATCCAAATTTAACACGTATTTTTGTTATATATCTATTTATTCTATATGTTATACATCCTTATTTACATTTTCCGAAATGTGCACATACGACACATCAAAATTTAACACGTATTTTTGTTATATATCTATTTATTCTATATGTTATACATCCTTATTTACATTTTCCGAAATGTGCACATATGACACATCAAAATTGAGCACGTATTTTTGTTATATATCTATTTATTCTATATGTTATACATCCTTATTTACATTTTCCGAAATGTGCACATACGACACATCAAAATTTAACACGTATTTTTGTTATATATCTATTTATTCTATATGTTATACATCCTTATTTACATTTTCCGAAGTGTGCACATACGACACATCAAAATTTAACACGTATTTTTGTTATATATCTATTTATTCTATATGTTATACATCCTTATTTACATTTTCCGAAATGTGCACATATGACACATCAAAATTTAACACGTATTTTTGTTATATATCTATTTATTCTATATGTTATACATCCTTATTTACATTTTCCGAAATGTGCACATATGACACATCAAAATTTAACACGTATTTTTGTTATATATCTATTTATTCTATATGTTATACATCCTTATTTACATTTTCCGAAATGTGCACATATGACACATCAAAATTGAGCACGTATTTTTGTTATATATCTATTTATTCTATATGTTATACATCCTTATTTACATTTTCCGAAATGTGCACATATGACACATCAAAATTTAACACGTATTTTTGTTATATATCTATTTATTCTATATGTTATACATCCTTATTTACATTTTCCGAAATGTGCACATACGACACATCAAAATTTAACACGTATTTTTGTTATATATCTATTTATTCTATATGTTATACATCCTTATTTACATTTTCCGAAATGTGCACATACGACACATCAAAATTTAACACGTATTTTTGTTATATATCTATTTATTCTAATGTTATACATCCTTATTTACATTTTCCGAAAGTGTGCACATATGACACATCCAAATTTAACACGTATTTTTGTTATATATCTATTTATTCTAAATGTTATACATCCTTATTTACATTTTCCGAAGTGTGCACATACGACACATCAAAATTTAACACGTATTTTTGTTATATATCTATTTATTCTATATGTTATACATCCTTATTTACATTTTCCGAAATGTGCACATACGACACATCAAAATTTAACACGTATTTTTGTTATATATCTATTTATTCTAAATGTTATACATCCTTATTTACATTTTCCGAATGTGCACATACGACACATCAAAATTTAACACGTATTTTTGTTATATATCTATTTATTCTATATGTTATACATCCTTATTTACATTTTCCGAAATGTGCACATATGAACACATCAAAATTTAACACGTATTTTTGTTATATATCTATTTATTCTAATGTTATACATCCTTATTTACATTTTCCGAAATGTGCACATACGACACATCAAAATTTAACACGTATTTTTGTTATATATCTATTTATTCTAAATGTTATACATCCTTATTTACATTTTCCGAAATGTGCACATATGACACATCAAAATTTAACACGTATTTTTGTTATATATCTATTTATTCTAATGTTATACATCCTTATTTACATTTTCCGAAATGTGCACATACGACACATCAAAATTTAACACGTATTTTTGTATATATCTATTTATTCTATATGTTATACATCCTTATTTACATTTTCCGAAATGTGCACATATGACACATCAAAATTTAACACGTATTTTTGTTATATATCTATTTATTCTATATGTTATACATCCTTATTTACATTTTCCGAAATGTGCACATATGACACATCAAAATTTAACACGTATTTTTGTTAATATATCTATTTATTCTATATGTTATACATCCTTATTTACATTTTCCGAAATGTGCACATATGACACATCAAAATTTAACACGTATTTTTGTAATATATCTATTTATTCTATATGTTATACATCCTTATTTACATTTTCCGAAATGTGCACATATGACACATCAAAATTTAACACGTATTTTTGTATATATCTATTTATTCTATATGTTATACATCCTTATTTACATTTTCCGAAATGTGCACATATGACACATCAAAATTTAACACGTATTTTTGTTAATATATCTATTTATTCTATATGTTATACATCCTTATTTACATTTTCCGAAATGTGCACATATGACACATCAAAATTTAACACGTATTTTTGTTAATATATCTATTTATTCTATATGTTATACATCCTTATTTACATTTTCCGAAATGTGCACATATGACACATCAAAATTTAACACGTATTTTTGTTATATATCTATTTATTCTATATGTTATACATCCTTATTTACATTTTCCGAAATGTGCACATACGACACATCAAAATTGAGCACGTATTTTTGTTATATATCTATTTATTCTATATGTTATACATCCTTATTTACATTTTCCGAAATGTGCACATATGACACATCAAAATTTAACACGTATTTTTGTAATATATCTATTTATTCTATATGTTATACATCCTTATTTACATTTTCCGAAATGTGCACATACGACACATCAAAATTGAGCACGTATTTTGTTATATATCTATTTATTCTATATGTTATACATCCTTATTTACATTTTCCGAAATGTGCACATATGACACATCAAAATTGAGCACGTATTTTTGTTATATATCTATTTATTCTATATGTTATACATCCTTATTTACATTTTCCGAAATGTGCACATATGACACATCAAAATTTAACACGTATTTTTGTTATATATCTAATTATTCTGTATGCTACAAATCCTTATTCTACATATTCTTTACCGTGACGTATTCTTTAAATATACATTGTATATTTCGATGAATATACTTTATTTCTACGTATATTTTATTTTATACATTCATTATTCTATATAATTTATTTTTCTATTTTGATTCACCTTTAGAAATTGATCAAACCGAAAGCTGTTACGGCTTGACTAAAAAGGACTGAAAACATCGAAACTAACTACGGAATTTTGCGTTTTTAATTTCCAACAGATTCTACATTGTGTTTGTAGCGAAATAAATTATATTTTATTCTAAATATTTCCATAATTAAAAATAGATGTAGATCTATTGTTAACATGCTACTTCCACCTTGGAAGATAAAAAAAAAAAAAAAAAAAAAAAAAATTCTCATCTCAAATCATTGATTTTTCAAGTTTTTTTTTTATGATTTCTTAAAAGCGTTTTAACGTAAAATTTTCCTGGGTGGAATATTTATTTGTTTATATATTTTTTATTATTATTTTCTTTTCTTCTTTCATTTTTTCATTTTTGTTTTCTTTTTTCTTGTTTATGTTTGTTTTCAGGTTTGTATAATATGTAAATACCAATGCAGGTTTTGTTTATTAGATGATAATTAAAACATTTTGTCATCTCCGTCCAGTGTTATTGGCCAAAAAAAAAAAACTTTTTGGAAGTAATTCTTACACCGGAAGTTGTCATTGTTTGTGTTATATATGAACTGTTGTACGTACGGTTATGTTTCTCGGCATGGTCTTTAGGAAGTTCAATAATCTTGTTTGACTAACAACTAATTTTGAACAACATAGTTATGTGAAATGTATTAAAATATAAGTAGAACACTGAACAAATGTAATAAGAACACGTTCAGTATATCATAATAGACATCATTTTTGACATTTACGTGTACATATTTTAACATGACGCAGTATGGACGCAGTTAATTATCGCCGCATTGGCATAGTGGGATGTTTGTTCCAGAAGTAAATATTTCGAAGTCGTCATTTTAAGACTTTATAAAACAAGTTTTATTGAGGTCATATAATCTTGAGTTATATGCAGAAGAATTGTTATTGCGATGAAACGTTAACATGAAGTATTCATCTTATAAAATTTGCATTCACACAAAGTTTATATTTATTCCAAGTTAATGCTAGGATATTGTGTAAAATTACAGACTCTCTAGATATCGTGAAGATTAAGTGTGTATATAATATACAGATTCGGGATGGATTTTGCGCTAACGATGGGCTTTAAAAAATCAACAAACTCAGTCGTTTGTATATCTGATTTTGGTCATGTTCCTTCCAAAACAAAATTTGGACTCGACATTGTAAGTTAACCAACACAACCAGTTATTGGTATAGGATCGTGGTACAACGCTGGATTAGGTTATTTTCGTGGTACAACGCTGGATTTCGTGCTGCAACTTTGTCATTATAACGTGAGCTGTGTGACAGTATTTTTTCAAATATTGTAATATTCAGTGTTTGATTATAGAAAAAACTAAACTGGAATTAGAAATGTACTAATTATTTTCTTACTAACTTTTGGATGAGAATTTACTGATGCATGTTTAATTATGAACCAAATACTTACTACAGTGTTGTGTATATTTTACTAATCCCAGATTTTACAGTCATTCATTCAGTTGAGCGTACACCACTCAAATTATGGAAAGCCATTGTCAGTTTTATAAAATTGAGCTTATAAGAAATTACAGTCAAAATCAAATATTTTATGCTTAATATGTTTGTTGTAGGTTTTTGAATACAACAAAACATTTTCTCAGCAAATTAAAACTTTTTAAAACATTTATAATGGAAAATTGTGAATATTTGAGACGAGTGTGCATTCAATTGTGTGATTAATTGTGAACTTTGACGAAGTTAAAATAGATTTTTTTCCAAGTCATATCTACTCTTTGTATAAATCGCGACACCTGGTGGAAAAGTTATCGTCGATTGTATAATGTGACGTCAATAGGGGTAACTTTGAAAGAATTCTTGATAAGGAAAGTAATTTTAGTATTATATTTAAAAAAGTTAAAATTTTGATGATTTTATTGTTTTTTGTTGTAAAACTTTTTAGAATAGAAAACCTTTTCCCTGGAATGTCATTATAAATATATCACGGTCTAACTTAACCACTTGGTTCGTTTTATGTGCAACTGTTTAAACTGCTTATCAAAAAAAGCTGGATGTTGATTTCTAATTAAATGCATAAAAGACTAATACAACCAAATAATTTTTTTTTTTTCAATTCAATCTTTATTTCATTAAGCATACATATGCTTTTTGCCACAAATATATTTTACATAGCTGGTGGCAAAATATGATATAAATTACATGTAATACAAAGAGAAACAATCAAGATGGTAAGAGAGCATCACACATAACAATAACACACATTGTAACAAAAATTTTGTTTTACGGTCAGAAAAGTTAGAAGATCGAACAATGTGATCATTTTAGAGTTTTGCATAGACATGTGTTATTATATCAAGATCGATTACCGAATGTAAACTTCGTTAATAAGTTTATTAATAATAATGATTTTTATACTGGTGCGGGGTCTGCATGTATTAAGTGCAGTCCAATAAAAAATAATAAATTATAATTATTTTTTAAATTGTTTTGCATAATTTTTTTTTAGAAACTATTCTTATTTTATTACTAACAAGTCAAATATTGTTTATTTATTTTTCAAAAGTTTAAAATCTTATTCATGAAATTTAAACTAAAACTACATAATATTGATTTTCATCTCCGTTTAGAGATGTATAAATCGAAAAACAGCAAAATATTAATGCCTTTGATAAAATTTATAATTCTTTTTACATGTATTATTTGAAAATAAAATAAGATTTTATAGATTATAAAAATGGAAATGAAAAACCTAGAGGTAACAGTATAAAGAACAGACAGCAAATTTAACATATTTCCAATCGGATTAAAATATAAATATCGAATGTATTTTATGTAATTAAATGGTTTTAGAAAAATATCAATCTTGAGTTAAATATTTGTCACAATTGATTATTTATAAACTCGAATTTACAAGTTTTATTTTAGTGTCTGTTGTATGTAAATTTTGTAGATATTTTGTATTTTTGATTAGATTACCATTTATAGTGTCTTTTAGAGTACTGACATTGATCAAAGATTTGCTAAACTTGACCATTTATTATTTGTTTATTACAATTCTATTTGTGTTGTCACTATATGTTTTAATACACTTAACAGTATATACATAACATCATAATGACGTAACATCAAGGGAGATAACTAGCATTTTTACTTGAAATGTGATTAATTTGATATGTATGTGGAATCTGTTGGAAATTTCCCCCTTGCACGTCAATTGCTTACATTCTAGCCACCATTGTTTCTGTATATTGAACATGTGAATACCTTGGATTGATTAATATATTTAGTAATATATATGTTATATATATATTAGTAATTGACTATTGTATCAAACAAGTACTTTTATGTTTGTTTTTCTTCGCGACGTGTTGCATTAAATACTATTTACTTGTAATTTGCTTTAGTTTATTACATCATTTCATTTGTGTATTTTTTCAGTTATTTGTTATTTGCTTCCAATAAATTCCATTGATAAATTTCGTATGTTCATTTTTCTTCCTGCAGGACTAGAAATTGACATGATACAATCGATTCATATTTCGTAATTTTTCTTTTATTATGTGTTCAAAGAGACATGTATAAGCTGCTTCCAGACCAAGAGTAGTATTAGAGACCACGTTAATTTTTAACTGAATTTTTTAAAGCCCTGGTTTGCTGGTTGATGTTCACTTAAGTTAGGGGATCCCTCTTCTCAGTGTTCTCTTACATCAGTGTTTACAGTAATTCCACCGATATTTAGTTCCATTAAGATTTGTTTATTTCACTTACATATTTTCACTAGTTAAGATAACATAATATTTTAGTGCTGTTTTTAAATGGTTGACTTTCTCATGTAACTTTGTAAATCGGAACATAGCTCGGCCTTTTCCGTCGTACTTCACTAAAAACCTCGGATTAAGTCGCATAAGTATCCACGGAACGCTATTGACCGGTGATAAGGTTGCTGATAGATGACAAGTTAACGCGATAACTAGACAGAAAAAAACATTCCCCAGTAACATTACATCTAGTAGTGGAATTAAAAAAATTAAAATGTTGCTGTATTCAACAAATCTGTTATAATAAAATTTGTCGAAATTTAGCAGCATTTCATGAAAATAAGTTTTTTCTTTGGCATTGTCATGCTTTTTCAAATGGCGACTTTCATGTTCGATGCGTGATTCGAAACACGCAGTGATGAAACTCAATATAGGTTTAGATTTAAATCCTAAACAAACCTTCATTTCCTTCTATAGTATGAGACACCATTGCTATATAACCCACTGACCATGGCAAGAGTGAAATTTTTAAATAACGCCATTAGGTAGAAAATATCACAATATGTCTTACAGTCAAATATTTGGACTTTGAAAGAAAAAAAAACGAGAAGATTTACCAGACGATAATAACTAAATCATGCTTAATGAGCTTATTGTATTCGGATACGGAAAAATTACAGCTCAACCCAGTTTCACAATTTACTCAATTGAGTGCACACTCAACTCAAATATTCCCATTTTCTCATCAATATTTTGAAAAATGAATGTTTTAAGAGACAATTCTTTGTTTTGTTAAAAAACTACACTAAATATTTTAAATATAACACTAAAAATTTGATTTCAACTGTGTCATGTATAAAAGAATTGACATTGAAATATTCCCCAATTTGAGTTGAGTGTACACTCAATTGAGTGAATATATATAATCTTTATTGGCATAAAGCAATTATACAGGCTTGTAGCCACATTGCAATATTACATAATATTTGATGGCTAGCAGGAAATACAGTTTCCTTATTGTACATAATTACAGTGATAATTATAATAATAATAATAACAATAATAATAAAAGTGTTAGCTGATATCAAGAATGTGACTTCTTACAATCCAAGCATTATATAAATATTTGGCAAGTTTGAATAATAAAGTTTTAGAATGACTGCTTATAATATTACAGAATTTGTGAATATTTGGCCAGTGATTATAATAAGGTGGTAAGAATTTCAACCTGATTTGCCTATATGCTGGACATACCAGAACAAAGTGGTATTCGTCCTCTATTACACACATTCTACAACACTGACAGATTCTTAAATGACGAGGTGTATTAGAGTTTCTACCAGTCTCTACACATAACTTGAGACTACCACACCTTAATTTAGATAATAATTTTGAAAAATTTGTGTTTAAACAATCTAGGTAAAATTCAAACTGTAGGTCTCTTTTATAGATTTTATAAAAGTTAAGCTTAGATAAAGTATTAATGGAATTATACCACTGCTGAAGATATTGGTCATGTAACCGTTGTCTTAACATATTATAGTCAATAGAAATATAAAACTGGTTATACCATAAATTTTGAAAACCTAAATCAAATATAAGACTTCTTATATTTGACACCTAATTAGTCTTGCCATTGTTAGCGTCTGAAAGCAACAGTAAATATATATTAGATAAAGTATTATTATGAGTTTACAAGATTTTTAACCAGTACTTAAGTATGCGCTCTTTACGTTTGATGTGTAATGGCATACGACCTAGTTCTCCAAGCATGGCCTCAACTGGAGCAGACCTGCTAACATTTAATATATATCTACAATATTTATTGTGGATCAGTTCTATATCTTTACCTTTATCAAATCCCCATATTTCAGAGGCATATGATAGTACCGACCCGCACATTGAATCAAAAAGATCACAGGTGTCCTTTACAGAGAGGCACACGTCTTTGGAGATCCTCATTAGCTTATATAATGAATTTGAACCTTGTTCTGATAGTCGTTTCTGTGTTTGGTTGAATTTCCCGTTTTTGTGTAACAATATACCAAGATAAACATATTTGTCGCAAATTTCCAATTTATGTTGTCCGTAAAACCAATTATAATTAATATTTTTGTATCCGTTTTGAAATACAACCACTTTACTTTTGTCAATATTAACGTCTATACTCCATTTCGTGCAATATGTATAAAGTTTATCCAAAAGTTCCTGTAAACCTTTGGTTGTTTTAGAAAATAAAACGGTATCATCAGCGAATAAGATTATATATAGAAGTAAACCATTGACGTCTACGCTGCTGCTAGAATCCGTACACAAATCATTAGCTATGTCGTTAAGAAATATCAAAAACATAAGAGGCGAAAGCGGTTCACCTTGTTTGACACCACAATGATTTTCAAATGTTTCTGAATAAATTCCATTTGAGCGAATGCATATTTTAATTGTTTTATAAATCTGTTTTATCATTTCTAACATGCGACCACTACATCCAGTTTTTGCTAGATTGTACCATAAGAACCTCCTATCTACCTTGTCAAAGGCCTTTCTAAAGTCTATAAAAGAACAATATAGTTTTTCCTTATGCTGTAAAGTATGTGTGATGATCCCGTGTAGAATAAATATCGCATCAATAGTTGATCGTCCTGGTCTAAAACCAAACTGACAATCACTTAACACGTTAGACTTCTCTGCCCAGGTAAGTAGACGATCGTTAATTAGGGATGTGAAAATTTTAGAAAATACACTGACCAAGGTTATTGGTCTGTAATTGTTCGGGTCACTTTTATCCCCCTTTTTAGGAACAGGAACCACAATTCCGTTGGTCCATAACTGTGGAAATTCACACATAATAAACATATAGTTGAATAACACTCAAACTACTGGTGCAATAAGTTCATTAATTGGTAAAAACATTTCACAGAGTAAATTATCTATCTCAACAGTTTTATAGTATTCTGAATTCACATGTGGTATATATACCAAACATATATATAGATCGTTTTCAAAATTAAAAAATATTCTATCTAATTTTAAGACAAGGAGTCCATTTTGAGATCTTTTCTCAATATGTATACCTTTTCTAATGTTACCTTTACAAAATACACCAAGTCCGCCTTCACTGCGTCTTCCAATATTAACTGTACGGTTAAGAAGTTGCAATGAATCGAACCCCTTTAATTCTACATTGTCACTGCTGTTTAATCTTGTTTCCGTAAATAGAAGTATATCGTATCCGTGTACGAAATTAATAAAGTCGGCATCGTTAATTTTACTGTATAACCCATTAATGTTCCAAGTTAAAATGTCAATGTATTTCCCGCGTTCATGTTATTTCGGTGATATTGGCGCCTTGTATTCCTTACCGTTGAGATATAACTTGTCTCCTTTGAAGTATGGTTTTTTGCCTTTACTTGTAAGGTCGTCAAAGACAGGTTGTAAAACTTTGCGTTTATTCCTCACATCCATCGGTAGTTGTTGGGCAATGCCATACTTTTTCCCTTTTAACTTGCTTTTAGCACTGTAGACATTCTCGCGATCTCCATAGTAATTAAACTTCGCGACAATTGGTCGAGTTTTGCTATCGCTTTTCTTGCCATCACGGTGCGCACGGTCCAGTTTTATATTTATTGTTGCATCTGTAATACCAAGTTCATGTTCACAGAATTGGAGTACCTTATCAACGCAGTTTTCATTGACACTTTCGTCTATATTGAAAAGCAAGAGGTTATCTCTCATGGATCTCATTTGTAAATCGGTAACGCTCTGTTTTAATAGTTCGTTTTCATCAGCCAGTGTCTAAAGCGCTTTATCCATATCAGCGGATTGGACATTCAAACTTTTTGAAATGTTTGTGATTGTTTTGTTTAAACCGTTAATTGATTGTTTCTGGTCATCAAAAAATTTCCAAATTTCTCCATATTGGTTTCCATGTCATCAATTCGCTTATCTAGTCGGTTAGTTTCTTCCTTTACAGAATTTAATTGAGATTTAACTGAGGTTGAAGTTTCCTGAATATAGTCTAGTGTAGATAGTTTATTAGTCATAAACTCCATGCGTGAAAACAGCTCCGTAACCCATTGGGGCGTAGCTTGACCAATATTGGGGTTACCTGAAGGGCATGGCGACATATATTGGTAATTTTGATTATTTTGCATATGTTGCATTGGTTGCATAAGTGCTGCAGCCATACTTTGTGGAGAATTAGAGTCTTGTGATAATTGCACTGGCGTTGAAAGTTGAGTGTATTGTGACGGGGAATTGTTATTTATGTTCATGTTTATATTTTGCTCACCCCGGCGAACACCCTCCTTTGTATTTTCTTGTTTATCTTGTTTACTTCTTTTTCTTTTCTTTCGTTTGGCTGGTTTAGGCGTAGTCCCATCAGAAAATACACTATTTTCCATTATTTTCCATAATACACATCATACACATCATACAGAAACTCCGGTGGTTATTTAAAGCTGCTTTATACTTCATTTTCCGCCCGATTAGTAGAACGGTGAGAGCTCCGTTCGTCACCTGCCGCCATCTTAATTAATAAATGGTTGTGAAACTGATGCCTGAACTATACATTTTATTAGCTTCGATCATGTCCCAATTTCTGTAAAATTTCAACACAAACGTTTATATGACATAGATGAATAATCCGATTACTATCTCCTTTGTTAACAAATAAATTCAGACCAGATGAGCCACCTAAATGTTATCAGAGAGATAACAAACACTCATTGAAATAATCCATGCAAAAATGCAGTAGTGACAAAGAGAACAGACAAGGCAACAAACTTATAAAAGGATTTTTTTTCACTTGAAAGAAGTCCAAAATAAACTTAAATGCATCATAAATCGGGAAAAAAATAAAATGTATCAAACAATAATAATTTAAGTCATTAAAGGGTCTACATGTTCGAAAAATGCAACTTTAATACTTTCCGAATCCTTTGCACATGCAAGCTCTCTTATTCACTCGTTAACGCAGATTTTGCAACCCACAAAACTAATAAAGAAAAGGTTTACTACCACTCCTTAAAATGAAATCACTCATGGACCTATTTGAAAATAATTCCCTCCTGTAATGACTTTCCTCTAGATGAATTTACAAATGTAAAAAATTAATATATGTTATGTCATATTAGCCTAAACCTGGAGTTAATTACAAAAATAATCTGTTCTAGAATACTAGTGAAATTCCTTACAAAACGAAAGATGTATCAATACCAAAACGTGACAAACCTCACATTGTCTTCACTTCTTTACCACCCATATCAAATACCGATTAAATACAACCTAATATAAACACACAACAAATACCTGCCAAACTCCGATGGGCCATATGTGCACACCTCGGAAAATAGAAAATGACAAACTCGCACAACTCCTGAACCGGAATCATATTTCCGACAACCAAAGTAGTCTCCGCTTATCGAGGTCAGCTTAAGGCTATGTTAAATAGTCATCACCTATTGATATTATGAGCTAGATAATTCAACAGTATTTCAGTCATTTTACGACAAACTTTAGACTATTTTTATCAGTCTTGTATTGAGTATTCGCGTGTCTTCTGCTTGGCAGGTGCAGACTGAAGCCGTCTTTATAAAGCTGGCACACTGTTACTGATTCCGAAATCAAACCCACGTCGATAAAAGAAGACCTTGGGATACATCTCAAATGTCTTAATGGGCCAGAGAGAGAGAGAGAGAGAGAGAGAGAGAGAGAGAGAGAGAGAGAGAGAGAGAGAGAGAGATTGAATGATTTTCACGATAAAAGTTTTTAAAAAATACATTATGGCACAACCTTAGAACAAAACGACACATACCTCTAAAAAGTTCAATAAAACCCGACAGACAGTTTAAGTTAAGATTTAAAACAAGATGAACAACGCATTATCCATGCATGAACTATAGTTAGGCGGGGTAACAATCTCACAAGACCTGTGACCAAGTGAACAAAATGTAGTAGGTAGTTCATATTAAGTGGTTGTCGTAAAAGAAACAATTCATCAGTCAATAGACCTTAGTGTGCCAAGGAAAAATTCTGTCTAGGTTTGCTTGGTTATGAAAATAACATTTATGTTCAAACAATTCAATATTTATTTATTTATTTATTATACTATGCGGAAAATCAGCACTACACCGTTGTCTTATTTGTATAATAAGTTTGCGTCTTTTTCTTCTGTATGTTCGTTTCAGAAGATGAAGTTGTTTAAATGCTTTATAAAAGATGTGTTTATCTTATTTTCTAGTTCGTGGTATTCTGAGGACAGAATACCGATTTCACATTTGAAACTTTAATCTAGGAGTCTTTAAATATAAATAGATATATGTTTAATTGTGATTAAATTCAATAAACATTGATAATGTGCAAATATAATTTAAAACCTCCATAATTTTTATGATTCGTACATTAGGCGAATTATTTAACTATGTATTTTAATCCGTTGACCTGAACAACGATACAAAATGGACTAGTTTTTTAGCTCACCAGTTTGTTTATAATGGATATATACCTACCTTTAGGCCATTTAAGATTGACAGATATGTATTCAGAAAAGTCCGGTTGATTTCATTTCAAAGAAAATGTATTATGTGTGCATTGTTAATAATTCGTAGAAATAGAATTTTTATATTGATGTCAGATTAATTATCCTTTTAGCAGATAAATGTTTAGGTCTAATGTCAAGGCTACTTGTGGGGTCCTCAGTGGCCGAGTGGACTAAAGCGCGCGTTTATGTATCACGGTGCCTCTCGAGTTTTGTGATCAAATCCCACTCGAGACGGATCCTAGTGTAAAAAAGTTTGTCAGTTTGCTTGCCGAAAGTCTTTGATTTTGTTCCGAGCAATCGGGTTTCCTCCACTATCCCAGAACTGACCGCCTCGAGATAAGTGAAACAATCTTGATTGGGGCGTAAAACACCATTAATCAACTAAAACCAAGGCTACTTGAATAAACACAGTTTTGCCCTACGAAAACATTTATTCAAGAAGTTTATTCGACATCCTACTGGCATTCACCCATCAACACTGAAAACGTCATTAACAATCCTTAGTCACCATATTTATATACGTTATCAGTACTGTCCTATAAGAAATGCATATTGTTCAAGACAGAACCCTGTAATCCTTTCAAATATGACCTTGTAAGTAAAGTTTCTTACTGGAATCCTAAATAGCTAACAATTTTGAAAGTAAATTTAAAAAACAATAATTCATTATCAATTGGTATGTATTGTAACAATTTTTAAAAACGATCTACAGTTGTGTTCAGCGTTCTGGGAGTTATCATGTAAGAATACTTAATTATAACACATAACCTAACATAAAATAATTTAACAATAAGAAAAAATTACCAAGCGACACCTCAAGGGATAACAGACTTTCGCTTAATGAAACGACATAGTTGTAAGGTAAGAAAAAACCGATGACGTCATCGGCGCACTAAGAAGGTAAACGAAATAGATGACGTTGTGTTAAAACCACAAAAGAGTTCTAGCATAGAGCTTTCCAATCCTTTGATTTTGATGCAAAATTGTGCCTTTCTTACATTTACCACCCGTTTTGTTTCACATTTAATGTTAAAAATAGGCATTAGACATTTTTTACATTTAGCGTCAAATGCTTTTATACATTTGATGTCAAGTTTTTATAGTTGTAGCATTTTTTACCATTTAGACTATAATTGATTTTACATTTAAAATCAAATTTGATGTTTTTACATTTGTCGGTCCTAAACAGACGTCACATTGTTTTCTATTTAGTATTGTTTTTTGTTTTTGTTTTAAATTTTATTTATTTATTTATTTTTTTGTTTGGGGGGGGGGGGTGGAGGGGTATTTTTCCGTTTTAGCATTTTGCATTCATGTTGTGGATAAACAATTAAAAAGATGTGGGCTTTCACACTACATTTACACCTGGCCCCAGTTTCACAATCACTCACTCAACTGAGTGTATACTCAACTCAAACATTCTCATTTTTCTCTCATCAATATTTTATAAACTGTAAGTTTTTTTAAGCCAATATTTTGTTTTGTTCAACAAAATTACAGAAAATAATTATATATAATCATCTTATACTCAATTTTAACTATGTAAAGTCTTAAAAATTGATGTTGAAATATTCCCGAATTTGAGTTGAATGTACACTTAACTGAGTGAATGATTGTGAAACTGGGGCCCGGTGGATAAGAAATTTTAAGAAGGTTAGTTGGTTTCGCTTCCATCTTCGGATATCATTTATGACTTTTTCATACTCGCATACACCTCGGAGTGGCTCACATCTGCTCACACATGTATTCGGCTTTATATTCATCTATTGCTCATTTGTATATTTGTAGGCGTGTGTTTTATGTTATAATAATAATAATAATAATAATAATGATAATGCGAAAAACAAAATAATAAAATAATGATTACGTGTTAATCGAATATGATTAGTAAAGCTAGTTTTGATTTCCAAAAAGGTTCCATTGTCGCCGGAGTGGAGAAACAGTTGGTTTCAGGGATAGGAGACTTTCAATCTCTCTGGCGACTGTTATGTAGAAAATAGGTAGCTATTATATTAAACAGTACCAGCTTGGTACTTCCTCCATGTCAGCTATTATATTAAACAATACCAGCTTGGTACTTCCTCCATGTCAGCTATTATATTAAAAAGTACCAGCTTGGTACTTCCTCCATGTCAGCTATTATATTAAACAGTACCAGCTTGGTACTTTCTCCATGTCAGCTATTATATTAAACAGCACCAGCTTGGTACTTTCTCCATGTCAGCTATTATATTAAACAGTACCAGCTTGGTACTTCCTCCATGTCAGCTATTATATTAAACAATCAAGCTTGGTACTTTCTCCATGTCAGCTATTATATTAAACAGTACCAGCTTGGTACTTCCTCCATGTCAGCTATTATATTAAACAATCAAGCTTGGTACTTTCTCCATGTCAGCTATTATATTAAACAGTACCAGCTTGGTACTTCCTCCATGTCAGCTATTATATTAAAAAGTACCAGATTGGTACTTCCTCCATGTCAGCTATTATATTAAACAGTACCAGCTTGGTACTTTCTCCATGTCAGGTATTATATTAAACAGTACCAGCTTGGTACTTTCTCCATGTCAGCTATTATATTAAACAGTACCAGCTTGGTACTTCCTCCATGTCAGCTTTTATATTAAACAGTACCAGATTGGTACTTTCTCCATGTCAGCTATTATATTAAATAGTACCAGCTTGGTACTTCCTCCATGTCAGCTATAATATTAAACAGTACCAGATTGGTATCTCCATGTCAGCTATTATATTAAACAATACCAGCTTGGTACTTCCTCCATGTCAGCTATTATATTAAACAATACCAGCTTGGTACTTCCTCCATGTCAGCAATTATATTAAACAGTACCAGCTTGGTACTTTCTCCATGTCAGCTATTTATTAAACAATACCAGCTTGGTACTTCTCTGTCAGCTATTATTAACAAGTACCAGCTTGGTACTTCTCCATGTAGCTATTAATACAGTACCAGCTTGGTACTTCCTCCATGTCAGCTATTATATTAAACAGTACCAGCTTGGTACTTTCTCCATGTCAGCTATTATATTAAACAGTACCAGCTTGGTACTCTCTCCGTGTCAGCTATTATATTGAACAATACCAGCTTGGTACTTCCTCCACGTCAGCTTTATATTAAACACTACCAGCTTGGTACTTTCTCCATGTCAGCTATTTTATTAAACAATACCAGCTTGGTACTTTCTCCATGTCAGCTATTATATTAAACAGTACCAGCTTGGTACTTCCTCCATGTCAGCTATTATATTAAACAGTACCAGCTTGGTACTTTCTCCATGTCAGCTATTATATTAAACAGTACCAGCTTGGTACTCTCTCCATGTCAGCTATTATATTGAACAATACCAGCTTGGTACTTCCTCCACGTCAGCTTTTATATTAAACACTACCAGCTTGGTACTTTCTCCATGTCAGCTATTTTATTAAACAATACCAGCTTGGTACTTCCTCCATGTCAGCTATTATATTAAACAATACCAGCTTGGTACTTTCTCCATGTCAGCTATTATATTAAACAGTACCAGCTTGGTACTTCCTCCATGTCAGCTATTATATTAAACAGTACCAGCTTGGTACTTTCTCCATGTCAGCTATTATATTAAACAGTACCAGCTTGGTACTCTCTCCATGTCAGCTATTATATTGAACAATACCAGCTTGGTACTTCCTCCACGTCAGCTTTTATATTAAACACTACCAGCTTGGTACTTTCTCCACGTCAGCTATTATATTTAACAGTACCAGCTTGGTACTTTCTCCATGTAAGGGGTAGTCATTAATATAATATTAATTTAGCAATTAATTTGCCATTATTTAAGTTTTACTTTAAGATGTATTTATTACTTTAAGTTTAAAGCTTTCTTGCATTTAACTAACGTTGGAGTTGTGTGTTATAATTAGTTAGCTATTATCTTACTACACCGTTCCACCTATTTACTTTTTGTTTAATGAGCATGCCTAATACACAATGTCACAGGTCAATGCATATTGGCGCATTACTTCGCATTCCCCAAAGCGCAGTCATTGTGTTCAGACGTACATACGTTCTCAACTACATTTTGTATATAACTCTGCATCATATCCTTCATTGATAGTTTATATACAGGAATTCTAAAACCTGGTATGTCTATGTTACTTTATATGTCCATTAGATATTTTATTATTTGTTAGTCAGTAATTCACGGGTGAAGTCCGTTGTTTAATTTAGTGTTGATACCCGTAATATATTATGAGTGTATGTTTATACCACCGACGATCTAAATATAACTATATTATCTTCGGCGTGAATATATAACTAAATGCGTTTGTGTGCGTGATTGTATTAATCTCTCTCTCTCTCTCTCTCTCTCTCTCTCTCTCTCTCTCTCTCTCTCTCTGTGATTTCATGTGTATTAAGTTTTTTGCTATTTATGTACTTGTAGGACTTTTCGTATTGTTTTTGTTAAAATTCGTCAAGTCAATAAATAATGATTACAGCAATACAACAAGACTTGTGATGAATTGAACCATTTGTCACATCCATTCCTGTTAATGCGACAAGACATTTGGTCTCGGGGATTGAAGCGTTGGTCCGCTGTTGATAGGACTAGTTATTTAGGTACGGGGATGTAATGTATTTGGGTTTAGGATCTTTGAATGACACCGTATGTCTGTCAGGAATTTTTTTGTCTGTCGTCTAGGCAGGTGAATTAACAGTTCCTTTAAACCTTTAAGGTTAGATGAAAAGGACCTATATTTTCCGCAAGTTCCCGTCTCTGCTCTGTGCCAATTCGGGACAGTGAAGGAGAACATGTTCTATAGTTTCATATTGTCTACAGTGGTTACATTCGTACCGCAGTTTTTAATTTTTCAGCAATGAAGCTAGGTAATATATAGCACAGATGCTCTGCATTTTTTTGCTGTATTGCGCTTGCTATATTTCAATTGCTGGTGTTATTCACTGTATGTTTCCATGCATTGTCTTTTGTACACACGTTTATCTGTATAAGTTGACTATGTAACATACTATGACCCTTGACCTTAATCATAGCAATGCATGACTGGCTAGCGCTTGTGCAAGTTACCACCACTGCACAAAACGATTGTTTTGTTCTGCCCGTGTATCCATAACTAATTTAAACACCGTTTATTGAAGTGGCATAGTTATTACAAGATAATCTTAAAATGTACCTGAAGATCAACACTGGTAAGCTATTTATCGACTTATTCCTCATGTTTATTTTTTGAATTACGTTTGTGAATTGTCATATTTCTGTATGAATTTGTTAACTGATTTGCAGTTTAATTCGTGATTACGATTTATTTAAATGTTGTAGGCGGTTATCCATGGTTATAATAAAGATCTATAAAACAGAATGGAATAAGTTTCTATTTAATATATCCTCGAGTTAGATTGTCGTCCAATGTAAATTTGAGCCAGTGTTATATCGATTTATTGAATTCATTATCACTGATTCACTCAGTCAATCATTTGCACTTTCGTTCTTTCATATAACTCAAAGATATCTGATGAAAGTTGTAAATTGAAATGTGTGAAATAAAACTGTGAATATGTATTTTATAGGCCTATATATGGGTAGAAAGACCGGGTGGAGATAAAAGACAAAATTCGTTTATTACTGGATATTCTTGAAGTTCAGGACCATCGTAACATAAAAGTACCTTACCAGTGATTATTAAAGCTACGATGACGGATGATTTTTGGCTCACCTGAGCACAAAGGCTACTTGTGATGGGTCATTGTCCGTCGTGCGACGTTCGTCGTGCGTCAAATTTTGATTGTTAACACTCCTGAGGCCACAATTTGAATGCAATCAATCAAACTTGCTCAAAATGATCCTCTTGACAAAAGCTAGGTCAAGTTAGTATATGGGCCATGTTGAGTCAATAATTGAGTCACTAGGTCAAATAATAGAAAAACCTTGTTAACATTCCTGAGGCCCTAATTTAAGTCCAATCTTCACCAAACTTTGTCAAATTGATCCTCTTGACAAAAGCTAGGTCAGTTCTTATATGGCCAATGTTGGGTCAAGAAGTAAGTCACTAGGTTAAATAATAGAAAAAACCTTGTTAACACCCCTGATGCCCTAATTTGAGTGCAATCTTCATCAAACTTTGTCAAATTGATCCTCTTGACAAAAGCTTGCTCAAGTTCGTATATGGCTCATGTTGGGTCAATAAGTAGGTCACTAGGTCAAATAATAGAAAAACTTTGGCGACACTCCTGAGGCCCAAATTAAATTGCAATCTTCATCAAACATTGTCAGATTGATCCTCTTGACCACAGCATAGCTCAAGTTGTTATATGAGCCATGTTGGGTCAATAAGTAGGTCACTAGGTCAAATAATGGAAAAACCTTTTTAACACTCCTGAGGCCCTAATTTGAGTGCAATCTTCATCTAACTTAGTGAGAATGATCCTCTTGACAAAAACTAGCTAAGTTCATATTTGGGACATGTTGGTTCAATAAGTAGGTCACTAGGTCAAATAATAGAAAATCCTGAGGCACCAATTTTAGACCAATCTTTATTTAACTGAGTCAGATTGTTTCTTTTGACAAAAGCTAGTTCAAGTTCGTATATGGCCCATGTTGTGTCAATAAGTAGGTCACTAGGTCAAATTATATAAAAGCCCTGTTAACACATCTGAGGGCTCAATTTTAGATCAATCTTCATCAAACTTGTCGAGATTGATCCTCCTGACAAAAGCTAGCTCAAGTTTGTATATAGGTCATGTTGGGTCAATAAGTAGGTCACAAGTTCGAAATATAGGAAAAATCGTTTAAAAATAGAAGCTCCAGTTTGCCAAAATCAAGCTGAGTATACATCATTTTCAGGTGAGCGTCCAGGGCCTTTATGGCCCCCTTGTTTTTTTATTTTTTGTTTGAGTGTTTGTATATGTGTATGGTTGCTGCTATACTGTGTGCGGTGTGATTTAGCATAATTGATTTGTGGAATAATAGAATCTTTCATATACGTCAGTGGTAGATAGAGGTATCCCACTCGAGTGGGCAGATTTTGTGTCTCTTTGCCTCGTTCCAGACACAAAAAATCTACTCACAAGGGTAGGATACCTCTATCTACCACTGACACATATGATTGATCCTTTTTCTCCCATCCCATTAACAATTTTGGGCAAATTTAACCAAAACACGAATGGCTGACAGAAATTCCTATCTCTTAAATGACTGTCTAAATTAGAAAAAGAATACCACCATTAAAAAGACCGGCTTCGAATCCCAGCATACCTGTGGTATGCTGAAAAAAGGGAATTCTTACATAATCACTTTAAAAAGGGAAAAGACAATCGTGAAATCTACATGTAATGATTAGCTGTCTGGGAGTATTTTGTAGAAAATGTATTGCTCCGCAGCTTGACCTATATAAGATATGGCTATACTTAAAAGTACATCTTATTCCACAAGTAGTATGTAATGCATAAATAACGTGAAAATTAGCTTGGCTGCAACATGAAAACAGGAAAAATTATAACAGAAAAACATTTTGATAATATTATTGAAATAAATTGTGGTCAAACTTGCTCCTGACAGTGGAGGAAGTTACGAGAAGTTAAAAAAGTAGTTCCGGCCGCACGAGGAGGTGAAGATAAACAGCACGAGGAGGTGAAGATAGAAATTTCTACCACCGTTTCTTCCATTGGAAATTATTATCTCAAACTTTCGGGGATACATCTTTCATCTGATATATAGTTACTTGATTTTAATTATATACTTTTGTTTATTGAATATATGTGATTTATTGGGTACTTATAGATATTGTTATTCATTTACCAGTGTGCTAAATAAGTAAATACAAGGTAAAATTTAAATAAATAATCTCGTTCTTTAAAAATTCTATTTAAATTCACCCATATTTATTAATATCCACTACTGCTTAGCATGTAGCAGATTAACCAGTTACAGTAGCACTTACAAGAACATCTAACTTGAAACAATTAGACCAACTTTGACAAATATATATGTATATAAACTTTATGTTATAAAATTTTAATATCTGAATGCGTTAATGTCATTTTCATATAGATATATTTTATTTCAGCTTAATTATGTTCGCTTGCACATGCTTTACTATTTGTTTTAGCTCAGATGAGCTATCTATCAACCTTCGTCCGTCGTTCGTCATGCCTAAACTTTTAACATTTTAATCTTTTTCAAAACCATTGGGCCAAATTTAATGCAACTTGGTAAGCGTGAAGGTCTTTCAGATTTACACAAAAAGAAGCAATGTTTCCTTGGGACCACGTAAGAGGGGATATAGTAAACAACAATAAAAATCTTCTCCTCTATATACCTTTGTTAGTTCATCTAGCTTCAGATTTGTACAAATTACAGACATGGGGCTGGAAATGGGAAAAATGGCAAGGCACTTAGTGGTTAAAATTATATATTTGTCAATATATTTGGAAAACTAGTAACTTTTTGTATAGGCATGTATATTATAATATTGTAGGTATAGATACAACGATCATTTTGATATATGGTTCATGGTCAAATGTTTAAGGGTCAAGGTCATAACTGCATCAGAGAACTTACATTGCCAATTTTCATGAAAACTATTAACATGTATAGACATGTATATTAGAATATTTTAGAAATTAACATGACAATCATTTTAAAATCATACGTTCAAAGATCAAGGTCACATCTGCAACAAAAGACTGAAATAAATAATTATCTTGAAAACTATTTTTGTATAGGCACGTATGTTAGAATATTCTAGGTTTTGACATAACAATCATTTGATATATGGTTCAAGGTCATACGTTCAAAAGTCAAGCTCATAGCTACATAAGAGAGCTTCATCACTAATTTTCTCGAAAACTATTGACTTCTTGTAATAGGTTTGTATATTTGAATATTGTAGGTATAAGTAGGATGATGATTTCGATATGTAGTTCAAGGTCATATGTTCAAAGGTCAAGGTCAAAGATGCATAGTAGATTTTGATTATTAAGTATCTTGAAAGCTTTTAACTTTTTGTATAGGTATGTATATCATTTTTAAATAAGGTTCAAGATCACATGTTCAAAGGTCAAGGTCATAGCTAAAGATAACTTAAATTGCTAGTTTTCTTGAAAACAATTAACTTTTTGTATAAGTATGTATATTAGAATATTGTAGTTATTGACATGATGGTGATTTTGATAAATGGTTCAAGGTCATACATTTAACGGTCAAGGTCATAACTGCAGAAGAAGACAAATGATTAACTATCGTGTAATCTATCATCTTTTTTATATATGGATATATATTAAAATATTGTAGGTATTGACATGGTAATCATTTTGATATATCGTTCAAGGTCATACATTCAAAGGTCAAGGGTGTTGCATGAGAAGACTTAAATTGCTAATTTTAACTAATAAATTTTTGTATAGGTATGTGTACAAAAAATATTGTAATTATTGATATCACAATCATTTTGATCTATGTTTCAATTCTATAGGTTAAAAGGACAAGGACATAGCTGCATAAGTTACTGAAATCATTAATGATTTGGAAATTATTCATTGTACTACAGTTACTATAAGGTGCCCATAAATTAAATGTGACTAGATATTTTTGATCAGGTTTTGTGACAGTTTGAAAATTCCCGTATTTAAAATATTGTCTGTTGCACTTTGCAAACAATTTTGGACATATTCTCGGATGAACGTTAAGGTCCATGGGCCTGTTGTTTCGTTTATGTATCCTTGACTGTATAATTTAATAAGGTAATAAGTGATTTTAAATTAACAGTTCACTTTACTGGTGTTTTTAGGAAGCAACTCACATTTATTGTATAGTTTAGTTAGATATAATATTGAACATAAAGATATTTTAACACATATTAACTGTGATATTAAATTTATTTCCAGATATGGATCTAGATTTCCTTATTTCTACAATTGGTTACGTAGAAATTGTGCAGGGAAGTTAGACAGATAATGCTTTATATATCCCTGGATACCTGTGATTTGACTGTTTAACAGGAAAGAATTTTTTGGACTGTGACACCAAATTGATGATGTTGCTGTGAACTATTTGGAACATCAGATAGAGACACTATCTTGTTTTGTTAATAACTTTTTATCAGTTACACCAGTGGTTTTTTTTTACTGTCGGTGTATTTTTACAAGAGGATTTTTGGTACTCAGAGACTGATTAGCTCGTGTAAATAACTTTATTAGAACTTTAACTTACAAAACAATTGTTGTCATCCAAATTTAGACTTGATGTGCTACGGAACAGGAAGTCAAAGAAAAATACAGATAAAAGGTCTTCTGTGAATGTGAACTTTGCATTGTACAGAGACGGAATACATCCTACTGCAGTATTGGCAAGATTCTTGATGAAGAGTATAGCATTGAAGGTAGGTTCAAATTATATTTTATATTTTGATTTATATTTTATGCTTAATTAGTTAATTACTTTGTTCATTTCATCATACTCTATAACTATAGCTATTCGTTTACGATGGCTATTAGTATGTCTGAGAAGAAAATGTTTGATCTCTAAATAAAGATGAGAATTATTTCATAATATCAAAGGAAGAGGAACCACCAGTAACCATAACTCCGTTTACAAAGACACATGACCCCAGTATATCAAAAACAATCCCTGCAAAATGGAATCTTACTGGAACATGAGAAGATATTGGAGATCACAGGGGAGCTAAACCAACTAAATGTGAAAAAGCCGGATTTAAATGTACTTTGGTAGCAGCGTGCGACCCAATATTACCATAACATGAAACAACATTTAGTCATAAATCATCCGCAAATATACTTAAAGTGTCACAATTTTCTGGTGATGATCCTTTACAGAAAAGTCGCGTAACATAAAGAGATTATCGTTTTGAAATAAATAGCTTACAGAATGATTCAAATATTGCAACTAGTGTGTCTAAGAAATAAGAAGGCCATTGAGAAGAACAGCACGCAAAATATTAATCCCAATGGGTGAAACAGCGACGGTGCCAAAAATAATGAAGAAACTGAATAACTTATTCAATTCAACTATTTTGCTAGTTTTTTATCTGTCAATCTTTTCGGCCCCTTGTCACTGATGAGGAATAATTTTCCGAAATGTGCATATATGGCCCATCAGAATTGCACGTTTTTGTTATTTATTTATTTGGAGACATTTCCCTTATGGAATGGTTACCGATATGCAAAAGTTTTCTTATCCACATCAAAAGCAAGAAGAACCAATAACAACATTTGCATGTCGGTAAAAAATCGTTATTGAAATTAGCATTCTTGGGTTCATGTGATTAGACTGTTCAACAGGAAAACATTATTAGACTGAGTCATCAAATTGATGATATTACCGTGAACTATTAAGAACATCAGATAAAGAGACTCTTTTGCTTTGTTAGTATATTTGCATAAGGTACATCAGTGTTTTTGGAAATTCTTCCACGAATACAAGAGTGGAATAAATCAAGGAAAAATCTTTTACGAGAAACGGGATTGCTTTTGTAAATGACTTTATTAGAACTGAAAATGAATGTATGTTGTGATCCAGATCCAGACTTGATGTGCTATAGGAAAGTTACTTTGCACTATACAGAGACGTAATACATCCAACTGCAGTATTGGCAAGATCCTGTATGACGAATATTACATTAAAGGCGAGTTCAAATTGTTTTTAATATTTTATAAATAAAAATAACTATTTTAAAGGCCATCCATTTTATTAGAAAAGATCTATGTTAATAATCATAGTAAACAATATGCACAATATCCCCTACTTACCCACAAAAAAAATCTCGCATCATTACAAAAATACCTAAATAAAACATTCAACAATAATAACCACATGATAGTAAACAACTTCTTATTCTACATTTTTACAAACAAGTGTTATTGACATTCTGACACATAATAGTATAAATACTGCAGATTAATAACAAAAGATATAATCAAGAACAACTGAAATCAAAATAATATTTAATTAAACACAAGAAATGTCTTCAATTTTTATTGTATACACATAAAACAGTCGACAAATAAACATACAAAACATGCGCGAAGGGAACTAACTCTACTTCTCTTAGTGCTGTTTTGTTCGGATTCATTCAGCTTCATTTTCTTTCTAATACACTTTATCTTGCTATAATCTAAATAAAATTAAATTATCTCTTTCATTGCATAACAAGTTATTCGTACCATAACTAAGATCTTGGTCTGGTGGATTTTGTAACGTACAATGTGGATTTTGTAACCTCTGAAAGCTTGTTTTTAAATAAATAGTCATTACTACTTAGAAACTTCTGTCACATCATCACGACGTCACAATAACAACCGCTTTGTATTTCTATTGTCTTTTACGTACATGGCAACCCATGATAAGCTATTGTTCTTCTGTCTCGTGACGTTATAATCATGCTATAGAAACAACGTAACAATAAAACAAATTTCATATCTTTCGAAAGTTTTAACTCACTCGCATCCTAATACATATTTTCTATACATCACTCGTACCATTCTTTTGTAATTTTACTGATATATAGTTAGTTAATGAGATGAAGTAATATTGTTTTATTTAGGGTTTTGAAATTGAAAAATATAATGGCAACCCCCCCGCTATGAAGAAAAATTAGACAGCATACGTGGTAGATTTTCAAATAAATATATTTTTTATAAGTCCACAACATGTACACGCAACAAACATTCTACACATTCTACCAATATCATGCCCATACACAACTTTTATTTTTAACCTTACATCCCCACTCGTCTCATTCAATGTGGACTTTTTTTTTACATTTAGATATTGAAGCGGGCCGACCCATGTTCCACTTCGCCATAATTCCTATACTTACCATTTGACACATTTCCTAACTCATTACTTTTCATACGCATTTCACTCATCAATGAACGACATCTGCACACATTATTTATTTCTGTTATTACTATTCTTGTTACTGTTCGTATACTTTGTTATTTTAACAGTTGTTTACTGATAAGAAAAATCCATTAATTCGACAGATTTTTTTTTACACGCTTGTTTCATTTCAACGTTTCATTGCTTATTATTGTTAGTACATTAGTGTACATCTTAATAACTGAGTAACAAATATTAACTTACTCTCAATTTTACCCCCGTCCTAAACTATGTCTTCGTTACTTTGTGTTCAAAATAGAAAATAGAATGTTGACAGTTATTTATCTCGTTTTCACACCATAATTAAGATATAATTTATGTATGACGGAATAAAATCTGCAGATATTATATCATTTTATATTTCATGTGATTTTCCTGGGTCATATTTTTGTTTTGCTGATATGTGCATATGTTTTGGAGTATGATTAATTTTGTTGGCGGTTATGTTTTTGATGTTAAGGGTACTAATTATTTAGTTTACATGATACAACTAAGATCTTTTTCGAAAAATTTGGATGGCCGTTAAAACGGCCGTTGTTGTTTGATGTTGTCGTTTGCTGTATGTATCTAACCACCGAATCCGTACAAGGTACGTCCTTGGCGTTTCAATGCGTATACGACATCCATGGCGGTGACGGTCTTTCTTTTAGCATGTTCGGTGTAGGTGACAGCATCTCGGATAACATTTTCCAAGAAAACTTTCAATACACCACGTGTTTCTTCATAGATCAAGCCGGAGATACGTTTTACACCACCTCTACGGGCAAGACGACGAATGGCTGGTTTTGTGATACCCTGGATGTTATCACGAAGTACTTTCCTGTGGCGCTTAGCACCCCCTTTTCCTAGACCTTTTCCTCCTTTACCACGTCCTGACATCTTCGTATATGAATGAATATAACGAGAATGCCACCACATATATATATTGAGCGAGTTTATAGTCTACATGGGGCCTTTCGGCCATTGTGCAGACTGTTTAACTTAATAAGAAATTTTAATGATTTGGTTTTTTGGTGGTTATACTCATTAATACACGCAGGTGCCAGGACAGCAGCAGAACAGGAGAGTGCCCAGGAAGAGGAGGGGCCCAGCTGTGAGTGAAGTAGCCCGTGGTAACAATAGGGTATCCCTAACCAGTCGCGGGAACATGCCAAGAGAAAAATTTTGAAATTTTGATAAAATTAAGGGAGTGGGGTTATTTGAAGCCTGTTCCAAAAGGGGATCTTTATTAATGGGGGATCAAAAGCCTGGATGTCTAATTTTGAAGATATAAGTGAAGGGGCCCTATGCCGGCGTAAACGCCTACTCTGTTTTCGATAAACATAGGGGATCTTTATCGTGCCCCGTCAGGCTGTCGGGTACACGGGGCCTCCGGCTTAACGTCTTAGGCGAGACGCACCCTTCACACTAACACATTCAAGCACTTTCTGACACATTCTGACACA
Source organism: Tegillarca granosa (assembly GCA_029721355.1). Lineage (NCBI taxonomy): Eukaryota > Metazoa > Mollusca > Bivalvia > Arcoida > Arcidae > Tegillarca > Tegillarca granosa. Next base: position 6,643 of record JARBDR010000479.1, on the reverse strand, counting down.
TACTTACAGAGCTAACAACAATAGAGCGGAAATACTGTATAGTACAGTTTATTTTTTTTATTTTGTATCACCGTGCAGCACCAGTTTTTTTTTTTTTAATTTTATTCTTAGATACTTATAGATACTTGATTGTATCTTGTCCGGTACTGCACGGGTACAGTAAGAAGTAGAAAGAGGGGTGGGTACCGTAAAGGACGGTTTATGAGTTGGCGAACAGGAAGCGCCGATAGGATATGGAGGGCCATCTGAAAATAAAACAGGATTATAAATACATGAAATAACAATAACAAACACATATAAGACAAGACTACCAGCATGCGATGGTTTAAGATTACCAGAGTTGACGCCACATTGTTGTTTTTTGGTTTTTTTCATTTTCGCTTATTCCTCTCATGCTTTTCATTCCGTAGGTTGACATATAAAAGTTGGGACTTTCATTCAGCTTGTGTACTGGGGTAAGAAGTTTTTTTTTGTGGGGGATCAGCGACTTTTGACGGTCACTGTCCCCCGGCCTCATTCTCTCTATTTCGTGCTTGCATACACCTCGGAGTGGGATACATCTGCTCAGCCTCGTGCTCGCCATTTTCACAGTTGTGTGCGTGTCTGTGTGTTTTCGGGAGCCTTAACTAATTTCCTTAATTAAGTATTTAGTTATCCATGGAAGTTTCAGTGAATCTATGGATAAGTAAATATGATAGATTGCTTGTTAGTAATAAGATAGATTATGAGTGGAACCTACTGCTGCTTAGTTATGCGCATATAACTATGGCCGCGGCCCCGCTTGCAGTAGGTAAGATAATGCGCCTGGAGGGAGATAGAAAGAGTATAATTTAGTGGTAGTTTATAGCTATTCAGCGTTTCTCTTTTTTTTTTTTTTTTTTTTTTTGAGGTGAGCGCCCGGCTATGTGCACAATAGACGTGTCCTGGACTGGCAGTCACCTATAGTAGTGCACTCCTAATAAAAAGGAGAACGGGGAATCACTATAAACATTACTAGGTTGGTTAGTAGAGGAAGGAATGTACTGGGAGGCTAGACCTTACTGGTATACTGGATCTGGGATATGTAGTTCCCTAGCTTTTGGTAGATTAGGGTTCGGCATCTGGCGGGCGGGTTGAGGAGCCCTTTTAACGTGAGATTTTGCTCCCCTATTTGATTGGCTAGCTCCCGTCTTTCTTCCAGAAATTCAGGGCATAGCAGCAGAACGTGTTCTATTGTCTCGGGTTGTCCGCAGTGTCTGCAGGCCGGACCACATTTCTTAATATGTTGGCTATGGGTATAACCGTGTAGCATGGTTACACCCATGCGGAGTCTAGTGATGGCGCGGTCCAGGCCTCGGATCGAGTGAAAGAGAACAGTTTGCTTAGAGGGTTTGATCTCAAGGTCGCGTCTCCATTGGCTAGCTGAGGTGCTAAGTGTTTGAGCCCATTCTCCCCAGATAGCTTTGTTTATAAGCGAATAAAGCTCAGTGGAAGCTAGTTTTACAATGAAGTTGGGGGCGGGTTTGGTTAGCACCTGCTTGGCCGCTTGATCGGCGACTTCGTTGCCACGGATCCCTATATGAGAGGGGATCCAGGCTATTGTGGCATTTAGTTTGGTCGCCAGATACCGAATTTGATGTAAGATTTCTGGCCTACTGGATCGACCTGTACTTATAGATTGGATGGATGATAGGGAGTCAGTGAGGAGAACTGGATCCGCTATTTGGTTTTCGCGGCTCAACAGTAAAGCCTCTCTGATGGCTATCATTTCCGTGGTATAAATAGACAGGTGATCTGAGGTTCTAGCTGCATATATTTTGTCTATAGTGGGGAGGTACACACTAAAACTAGTTTTCCCAGAAATCGGGTCCTTTGAGCCATCCGTATAAATTAAATTTCTGTGGCTGTAGTGTGTATTAATGAATTCTAAAGCTAGTGCCAGGTGAGCTGCAGTTGGATATTTTTTTGATATCTGATTTCGAAGGTGTGCGTTTAAATTTATGTCTAAATACAACCAAGGCGGTTTTGGAGTAGGTTTTGTTTTGATTATTTGTAATTGATTTAGGCCTAAATCGGTGATTTGCTTTCTAGTTTTAAAACCGTAGGGCTCTGTGCCCTGTTTCCATTTTCTATAATATTTTTGGTAGGCCTGGCAGTTGTCTAAGGTTGCGTTGACCGGGAGGTTGTCCCCGTGGGGAGCGGTCCGTGCCCAGTAACGCAGCGTTAGAAGCTCACGGCGCTTTTGTAGCGGAAGTTCGCCCGATTCTGAAAGTAAGGTGCTGATTTGTGTGCTTTTAATGGCTCCAAGGACAATTCTGAGGGCCCTGTGTTGAAGTATGTCAAGTTGGGAGAGGGTGGTCTTATCCGCTGAACTGTAGGCCTGACATGCGTAGTCAAGCTGGGAGCGGAAGAGAGTCTTGTAAAGTAGCATAAGTGTCTTTTTATTGGCTCCGTAATTGGTACCTGAGACATTCCTCATGAGGTTGAGCACGTTTTTGCACTTGTGCACAACGTGCTCAATATGTCGTTTCCAGGTAAGTTTGTTGTCGAGCACAACTCCAAGAAACTTGTGTTCCTTCACAAAGTTCACCCGTGTCCCGTTAATATTGAGGTGTAGGGAATGTATGGGGTTTCGCCCAAAAATCATTCCTACAGTTTTTTTTTCAGAGAGTTTGAAGCCCCATGTTACAGACCATTTGTGGACCTCATCCAAGATGTCTTGTAGCCGCGACTCAAGTGCGTTTAGGTTGTTGCTGACATCCCAAAAGCACCCGTCGTCGGCGAATTGTGATAATTTTGATGTGGCGTGCTGAATACATGATGAGAGGTTGTTGACCGCTATGTTGAAGAGAGTCGGGGAAATGACCGAGCCCTGGGGGCAGCCATTTTCTAGACTCTTTTCGTCAGATAGCTGGTCAGATACTCTGACTTTAATTTTGCGGTTTTGTAAGAAATTTTTAATGAATTGAAAAATTTTTCCTGATATGCCGAAATTTTTGAGATGGTGTAAAACACCATCGTGCCACATGAGGTCGAATGCTTTTTCTAGGTCGAGAAAGATCGCACCTAAGATTTTATTTTGTGCTTGTGCTTTTTTAATATCCGTTTGTAGGCGGAGTATGTGATCTAAAGTAGATCTGGCTTTTCTAAAACCACTTTGGTTGTTTGATATTAAATTATTGGTGTCCAAAAAATAGGTTAACCGGTCGTTAACCATGGTTTCCATTAATTTGCATATTGTAGGTGTTAGCGAAATAGGTCTGTAAGATGAAGGTTCAGAGAGAGGTTTTTCCGGTTTGGGGATAGGTACCACAATGGCGACCTTCCACTTGTCCGGTAGAATTCCCGTGTCCCATGACGTGTTGATCAATTCAAGAATTAACTGGTGGGTAGACAGAGGCATATGTTTTATTATTTCATATGAGATTTTGTCATCTCCTGGCGATGACTTTTTTTTGTTATTGAGCGCTAGCTTGAATTCTGCTAAAGTGAAATTTTTATTAATCGGGTTGTTTTGGTTTAAAGTGAGTTCGTTAATATTGTTTGGATTTGCCCGATTTAGTTTGTTTTTATTAATCGCGAAGTCTGGATTGAGGTTATTGTTGGAGCTAGCATTGGAAAAAGAGTCCGCTAAAATGTTAGCTTTGTCTTTTGCACTAGTAGCTCCACTGATAACCGGAAGTGCGCGTTGTGGATTATTTTTCATAGCTTTTATTTTTAGCCAAACTTTACGCGTGTCTGAGTGATCGTTCAAAGTATCGCAGAATTCATGCCAGTGGTTTTCTTTTGTAATTTTGATTATTCTTTTTAGTCTAGCGTGAGCTGCTTTATAATCAATAAAATCAGACTCACTGCTAGTGCGCCGAAATTTGTTATAAAATCGTGTTTTTTCACGTCGCGCTTCATCGCACTCTGTGTTCCACCAAGGATTATTTTTGTAATTTCTAGTTTTGCCGCTGGTTTTGGGTATGGTAGTGCGGGCGATTTCATTTATTTTGCTTTGTAAATTATCATAAAAAAAATTGACCAAAAAAAAAAAAAAAAAAAAAAAAAAAAAAAAAAAAAAAAAAAAAAAAAAAAAAAAAATTGGTGGAATCGTGTATTTAACGGAGGTGTATTATTTTGGGAGTGTATGCATGCATTGTTTTTGATTGACAACAGATAGATCTTTTCTAAGAAGGTGGGTGGCCTTCAAAAAGGCCGTTTGGTATGTTGTTTGGAATTTGTTTAAGCACGTTCTCCACGGATACGACGGGCCAACTGGATGTCCTTTGGCATAATGGTTACACGTTTGGCGTGGATAGCGCACAAGTTGGTGTCTTCGAAAAGTCCGACTAAGTAAGCTTCGCTGGCTTCTTGAAGGGCCATAACAGCTGAGCTCTGGAATCTGAGATCAGTTTTGAAATCCTGGGCGATTTCTCTGACTAAACGTTGGAATGGCAATTTTCTGATCAAAAGTTCTGTGCTCTTTTGGTAACGACGGATTTCACGAAGGGCGACTGTTCCTGGCCTGTATCTGTGTGGTTTTTTAACTCCACCAGTTGCTGGTGCACTCTTACGTGCGGCCTTTGTTGCCAGCTGTTTTCTTGGGGCTTTGCCACCAGTAGATTTTCTTGCGGTCTGCTTTGTACGAGCCATGTTTTCACTATGATAGTTAAACACTGAATGTCCTCCCAAGTAATATTCACCAGTTTTTGACCCCTCCGGGATGCATACAAACCTAACCTAACGACACACACGATAGGCCAACCCTTCGTCAATGTGCCGTTTTGATTAGTCAATAGAGAAGCGTTTTGATTGGTTCAATCTTCCGCCTTGTTTCAATCCCTTTTTCATGTTGAAGCTCTGACTGTTGTGCCACTGGCGCGTGGATATATCGATATTAACTAACCAAGCTACTTTAATTACCAATGTAATTAATTGGCAGTTTAATTAATTATCGTAACAAAAGTATAAGGATAATACTAATATAATACTGGAGGAAAATAAAATATAATAACAAAAACATATTCAACAAATAAATGATATTTGTAGCAAAATAAAAATATAAGTAAATCAACACATAATCTGCATCTTTCTCGACATAAAATATAGAAAATACAACGGAAACAGTAAAAAATAACATAATAATAATAATAATAATAATAATAATAACAATTGTAATATTAATAATAAATGGATTTCTAAATATATTTGTATTTCAATCATTAACCATACTGTTTAGGTCTTAAACTATATAGGATAGGATACAAAACATACTTCACAACATACAATTACTTATATTATTTAGTTATATCAAAAACAAACAAACAAACACGGAATATTTCTTTGGGGTTTCATGTCACTCTTATATACATAGATCCTAAGAATATACGTATTCTTGTAACATTGTATATTGTGTTATTCATTCTTATTTACAGTGTTATTATTGTTTTCATTTGAACTTCTGAAGTTAAGATGATTAGTTAATTGGATTCTGTTTAACGTGTATCGTGTGTGATGTGATGTATTGCTAAAATTGTCTGTTTTACAATCTCAATTATTGTCATATCTAATGGGGCATAAGGGTACATGTATTCTTAGTGCAAATTGTCATTATGAATTAAACAATTTCAGATCTTTTCTAAATATTTGGTTGGTCCTTATAAGGACCGTTTTGTTGATTTCTTTTCGAAATGGAAACCGTTTACTTGCTGCTTGTGTATTTGGTAACAGCCTTTGTTCCCTCGCTAACGGCGTGTTTTGCAAGTTCACCAGGCAAGAGAAGACGGACTGCTGTTTGGATCTCCCTAGATGTGATGGTTGATCTCTTGTTGTAGTGAGCGAGTCTTGAGGCCTCGGCGGCGATACGTTCAAAGATATCGTTGACGAAGCTGTTCATGATGGACATGGCTTTGCTAGAGACACCAGTGTCTGGATGAACCTGTTTCAAGACTTTGTAAATGTAGATGGAGTATGATTCCCTCCTTCTCCTCTTCCTTTTCTTGTCTCCACTTCTTTGTGCTTTTGCCTTAGTGGCGGCCTTCTTTGCTCCCTTACTTCCTACTTTTGGTGGCATGTTTACACTTTGATAAACTCTCAGTGAATGCCGAACCGCTAGACAGAAATTTCTTATATATCCGCACAGGGGGATTGAAACTATACCGCTTTAAGTGTTACGGACGTCATAGAAAAGGTCTACTTGGTCTTACTCACGATATAAGCCGCTCTGTGATTGGTCGATAGTATGTGTACTGTTTTCGATCCCTTTGGGTAGTATATAAGACTTCAAACAACAATCCCTGCCTCTTTCTATCATTTTATTGATTACAGAATATAACTGAAAATGTCTGGACGTGGTAAAGGAGGAAAAGCAAAGGGAAAGGCAAAGAGCCGATCATCCCGTGCCGGATTACAGTTCCCTGTCGGACGTATCCATCGTCTACTAAGAAAGGGCAATTATGCTGAAAGAGTAGGTGCCGGCGCTCCAGTTTACTTGGCAGCTGTTTTGGAATACTTGGCCGCTGAAGTTTTGGAATTGGCAGGTAACGCTGCCCGTGACAACAAGAAATCAAGAATCATCCCCCGTCATCTCCAGTTGGCTATCAGAAATGACGAAGAATTGAACAAACTTCTGTCCGGTGTAACCATCGCCCAGGGTGGAGTATTGCCAAACATCCAGGCT